>CAAKHB010006340.1:27037-94283 GCA_901007665.1 Aeoliscus strigatus
AGAGGGAGAAAGAAACTGATGAGGAGAGGAAAGGAAAGAGAAAGGAGGGGAGAAACCGATGAGGAGAGGGAGGGAGGGAGACAGAGAGAGAAAGAACGAGAGAAACAGATGAGGAGAGAGAAACTGATGAGGAGGGAGGGAGAGAGGTGGCTTGAAGTTGTTGAGCAGGTGTGAGGATTTCCTCCTGCATCCTCTTCAGACCTGCTTATCATTTATCTCTGCATACAAGAGAGAACGGTGGAGCGGTAGAGGGAGAAACAGATAGAGAAGAGAGACTGAGAAACAGATGGGGGGGGGCTGATGAGGAGGGAGGGAGAGAGGTGGAGTGAAGTTGTTGAGCGGACGTGAGGATTTCCTCCTCCATCCTCCTCAGACCTGCTTATCATTTATCTCTGCGTCCAAGCCGGTCCACATCAGTCGTTCTAATTAACAGGCCGACAAGAAGCAGCAATCAATGCAGCAGAGGGATAATTAACCCCTTGTGTTTTGAAGGGGCTCGACAAAAGGTGAAATTGAAATTGATTGAGATTTTCTTTTTGTTGGCTAATTGTGGCCCTTGTTCGGGTGAAAGAGGGTCAACAAATGACATGTGGCGTTATCAGGTAATCAGTGGATTGATGTTTGCAGAGAGCCTGTGGAATGTGCCAGCTGAGGGACGCCTTCAGTTGGAGACGCCACTAGACAGCATTGTCACATGTGGTTTCATATTTGTTTCCTTCAACAAATGCTGACATGATTTTTCAGATTGTCCTTTTTCTGGTTAAATCTCCAACTCAGACGTCAATGAATTAATAATTATTGTTTTTACCAGTCAAAGATCTTATTTTTTTGCGCCACCGTCCTCATACCAAAGGACATTAACAAGATGAGAACCATTTTACAGAGAACCCCAGGGTGTCAAGTACACATACATTTGATTAAAAAACCCTTCAACTTCTCAGTTAGGGAGATGAAATCTTTTTCTGCAGCACAACTTGCTGACTGAAAGTGATCGGAGGGGTGAGTTCTAAATGATGATACATGAATTTCTAAAGAGAGAATTCCCCACACAAATCAATGCCCAGAAGCTTTGTTATTGTTCACGTTCCATACGAGTGACAGAGCTGTACACGAGTTAATGAATGACGACGCCCGAGTCAGCATGAATATGAATAAAACAGAAGCAGCACACCTGATTAAAGCCTGATTAAAAAAAACAGTTTAATGATTCGTTTTTAGAAATGTAATTTGTTATATTTCATTCAAATGTATTCAACAACACCAACTGAGAACCTGCCTGGACAAGGAGGACAGAAAACAATCTTTTATTCTTCCTGCAATGGAAAACATCCTGACTGCACAGTGATTGGCCAACAAGATGTTTAACTGACATACAACTTTATTCCAAGCATTTCACCAGAGAACCATCTAGAATAGCCCTCAAACATTCCACTTCCTTTTTGCTATTCATTATGTCTCAAGCATACAACCTGTGAGTGTGTGTGAACTCAGCTGCTGCAATGTGCACGGACATTTCGATTATTGGTTGGTATGATCTACTTCCTGCTGGATGTGTGACTGATTGTCCTCATCTACTGTTGGAGGAGGTAAGTTCTAGACGGCGTGCTTTCTGGCAACATTCAAATTGCCTCTGAAAGCTCAATGTTATTTCCTGTGTTTCTTTTTAAAACATGTCTAATTCATCACTTGACTTGAGACAATGACTAATAATTAACAACGTTTGGAGATCTTGGTCACAGTCAGCAAACACAAGGCTGCAGAAAAGACATCAAAGTGAAAGCCATGACAACAAGCTGTGACAGGAAGCTGAGGACTGACAGCAAGATTAGTAAATATGAGGCTATTTGGGGATGACGTGGCCCACACGGTACTGAATCTCTCACCTGTAGGGTCTGATTAGATCTGGTCTGACTTTAAAACACTGACATCAGGACATCACAGGAAAACCAAATTATGGGCTGCTGTTTTTAGCACACTGGGGTAATGATCTATTTTATTCTCCCAAGGAAACGTAATTATACACAGACTGAAGTGAACATTAGCTACATCAGCACAGGTGAAGGAGGTTCAATAAAGAAGAGGGATGGGGGCTGTCGAACACCTAAATCGCTATCAACTGGTGCACGTGCGCACACAGACATACACACACATAGTCATGATGCAGCCATTACAAATGAATTTGAGTTGTACTCTGCTCATGTTCAAACAATCATCACATCCATGACATCCACCTGATATAAAACAGTGTGAAACAAACACGGCAGGAGGTCGATCGAGGAGCCATGGCAGTTACGGCTCGGACAGCTCCTATTGTATGCGGCCTTTTGTAGGCATGAAACATGACAGCTGCCATCCAGCATACCGAGGTTCTGACTCTGGAATGTAATGGCCAGTAAGGTGAGAACTGGACAAGCTCGCTGTTAGTGTGACGTGAACCTGCCAAAGCTGATGGCTCTGACACGGGGCTCTCTCCTCCGTGTCTGCAGCTTAGCGAGAGATGACATGACAGGCACATAGCGCTTCCTGACGGACTCCCTGGTGTCAAAAGTGACCCACTTCCAACGTGCAACAGCAGATCACACACAATGTGGCCATGGGCTTTTTGTCAAGGATGGTGGGATGAGTGTCAAACAAAAGCAAACCATTCACAGTGTTGAAAATTCAGCCTCAAATGGATGCCAAGTTATAGCCGGGTGAGCTAGTACTACTGGGGGAACTTTGTAGTTAATTAGCTAGTAGTAGGACTTGTGTTTGTGGAGAGATTCCATTACCGGGTAAAAGGAGATAACAGCTGGTTATTTATGGAAGCAAAAAGTTTCTCTCGGGTCCCAACGAGAGCTGGGTGCATCAACCAATTGCCAAGTGGCTGGCAGAGAGGGAACCTTCCTTTTTTCCTGCTTCTCTCACTGGGGATCCCACACAGATGAATGATACATCCCCTGCATTTAATTTGAAAAGCAGCCGTAATAAGGCACTCTTGTACCATATTTCCCTCTCCGGCCTCTCACATGCCAAAAGCACTGTGTGGTTGGATGTGTTAACAGACTGTGGTGAACTGATTTAAAGTGCAAAAAGCAAGACATGTCCATATGTAACAAGGGTGGAAACTGACTGGCCTCATTAGGTGAACGAAGTCAGAAGACTGCTGCGCCAACATCAAAAATGATCCTGAGACTGGAAGTTCAAAAGCCTGTATCCAAACAAAAATACCTCCCGCATGGAAAGTACTAGTATGGAAAGTACTAGATAATGTGTGTTGCAGACACAAATGCACATAAAGCCAACACAGAGATGCAAGTTGGGGATCATCCCTATGATAGATTCAGATTTACAGATGTTGGACTAGTGGAGGGTTATGTTCGTCTGACAGTCTCTGAAACATAAAAACAATAGTTCTATAGTCGCCATCCTATTGCTGTTCTAGTCCAATCGTCAGGGAATTTGGATCAAAGCAAACAACCTTTGGGCTCTAAAGGCTGAAGGCATTAGCAGAAGGCCAGAAATGAGTCGGTTCATTTGTTGATTTAACGCCAATGGCAAAAATGTAAATACTGCCGGCTCAGGGGAGGAGAGGGAGGGGCCCTGCATGCTAGATTTAGTCCTGAGCACTAATTGGTCGGTTAGTTGGTGTCGTGATGTGAGTTACATTAACCATACAGCACTTCTCCATTTTCTTCAAATCTGTAAATGTTCATATTTTGCTCATAGTAACTTACATTCAAACAATTTAAACCAAGTGCTGACCTGACACTGCAGACCTTCATCCCACTGACTGTTTTTAGCTCCGAGCCTTTTGTCTCTCTTTCCTCTACTGCTGAGAGGGAAAATAAAACCCATCAGGCACTGTTACACACACCTACACACCTGCCACCACTCCCAGCGTCACTCTGTCACCTCTTCCTCCGCAGTCTGAGTAACAACCACGGCCACCGTACAATGTTCCACACAGTGTTAAACAAAATGAAAAATACTGGAACATATAGCGCGATAAAAACAATTATAAATGTATTTGGCATGCACCGTTGATAACCCCAGGACCTTCTTCTGACACCGATTTTGCTTTCCTTTCCTCAGTTTATCTTTAGCTCATAACATTTCACATATAAACACTTTCCTTCACTGACATTTACTATAATTATAATTACATCAAATCAGTGCAGCTGAAAAATAGTGGACATAGTTCAATTTCAACCTGCCCACGCCTGCTGTGAAGTTCAGAATGATGCAAGAATAGGAATGTGAGGAGCAGTGGAGATGTAAGGGATGTGTGTTCTTGTGATAAACGGGGATGCTCCATTAAACCCTCAGAGCCTAAAATACAGTGACACCCAGACAGCCTCACTGTAATTTGACCATGAAAGAGTCAGGCCTTCCGGGCTGTAAATTTATTGAGGGGTCGTAACACTTTACAGCTGGTACTCTGGGCCTGATATGATCGCATTTGCTCAGAGCTGTTGAGATTATAGTCCCTATATTTTACTTCAGAAGAGTCATAACCTATGTATAATTATTTTAATTGCTGTGGTATATAATGACAGATCACAAGCAATAAAGGAGCAGAAGGTTCCTGCACATTAAAAATTAGTGTTTGACTGATTAACTGCAGAGGTAGAAGCTGTTTTATTTCGAGAAGCATCAATACGAAAGTATCTGAATTAAATAATGGCGATAATTATCAAAAATGCAGAGGCAGATGGCATCCTGTTTGGCATAAAATCCCCTCTGAGTCGGTATCAGAGCATCAGGAGCAGGTGGCCTTTTACAGTCTAGACTACTTTATCAATCAGCTTATTTACAAATCAACAAAACAATTTGTGGAGAGGAAGGGAAACAAATCGTATTGTTATTTAATCATCTGTTTCCTCACATGCAGCACTGGCCTTCATTCATAACGAGAAGACAACACACCAGGAAGTGCACTGCAGAGGAAGCCTAATTGAGGAATGATTGCTTTTGTTTTGTGCTTGAATTGATTTAGTGGTTTGAAGCGGCGTGATGGTCTCACATTGACCATCCATACCTTCAGACAGCAAGTACCTCCTTCCTATTGACTGAAATGGGGAAAAGACATCTTTCAGATACTGGGAAGAACATGAAATAAAAGGCTTGAAATTGGAACTGTAATGCGATTTGAGATGCTAAGAGAAAACGTCTCTGATGCCTGATAGACTGCTCGTTGCCTTGAAGGGCAAGGCGACGAGGAGAAGGAGGAGTTTTAATACACTTCAAGCTATATTTTACTGAATTAAGGCAGCCAGAGGAAATTATCATTGTCACATCCGGGCTATTAGCATGTTAACACCCACATGCTACACTTCAAACATATGATTTGTCTCCCACCATGGCAGTAAAGAAACACTTTCAGATCACACAGATCTGTTGTGACGCTTTGTGGTATTTAGTTGATCTCAACCCCCAACAGCAACTCCTGTTTTTGCCAATGAGAGGAATATTTGAAATTCTAGTAATTCACACGTGAAAAAGAAGAGAAATTCTGCCTAATGTATATGAATGGGGGCCATGGCGTTGGGTGTTTCACGCCACGGGCTCTGACAGGGACTTAAGTGAATGTGTCGTCAACTTACATTGAAATTCATACTGTATCCCCGGCTGAAGCTGAGCCCATTTTCTCTAGTGTGTTTTAGCCATGAGCCATACAATAGGCAGGGACCTGTCTAATGAGGCAGGAGGAAAAAATAATACGAGGTAAATCCTTAAACTCTGCATATTCAATAGCCGGCTTCAGAACTCAGTGAGAATTGCTTTTGTTCAAGTTTTGGAGTGATGGGAGGGAGAGAACAAAAAGAGAAATACTGAGAGAATGACGGAAATGGGCTGTGACAACGTCAGCTTTGGTCTGGTCATACTGCGCAGTCAACGACTGAATATTGGGGAAGTAGAGAAAGAAAGAACGGTGGGTTCAAACAGACAGGGAGGTGGTTGCAAGATTGGTTGAAGACGGTTCACAACCCTGAATGTTGCTGGGTCACATCTTGATCTGCAAAATCTGTGCAGGCAAGCTCTCCGCTCCATTTGAGCACTGGGTGCCCAGCGAGACCTTCCTTCTGTTTTCAGTGAGTCAGCAGCTCAGCGACAAAGCAGCTAATGGCACGCTGCCTCAAGCACTTTGACTTCTGAGACCCCTCAAGAAACTCACCCGTCTCCCCTCTTTTGTTCATCTTTTGAAGTATTGCAAGTTTGGTGAGTGGTACAAATGATTTTCACTCATTTTCACTTACAAAACGTGTACTTCACTTTGTAGCCTTCATGTCGTTCCTGCTGTGAGAGCTCTTGATGCCCAAGTGTTCAAATTTTCATTTCAGCCACAGTAAAAGAGCCATTGGCTTTAAGCTAATCAGCATGTAATCACTGGCAGCGTTTTGCTCGAACGAAAACTAGTATGGATGAAACCCGCTTCATGACCTTAATCGATTTAATCTTAACTTCAGGATGCTTTTTTTTCCCAACATGCCTTTTTCAGTCCTGTGATTTCTATTTTTCAACCTCTACCCTCTGTCAAATCAAGTATTTGCAAACAGTGATGTGTCACACAGCTATCGACCTGAGCTGAAATGTACAACATATACATACATTAGGTTCTGTTTTTTAATTTGTGCTTAATATCAACTTGTGCAATCAAACAGCAGTCAAGAAAAGATCAACTGCCTGTGTCTGTGCACCGTTTATTATATGTATTCACAAACACACATATCGACAAGCTCATTTTACAGTTTGAAAGCAGCTGCTGCATGCATACTCATGTAGCCTGGAATACCTGAATATTTGCTTTAGTGTCCCTACTTGTCACTTTGAAAGCCACAGACTGCAGCTCCTGTCCTGCCTGGTTATTTACTGCCCTCTAGTGGTTGAAGTCCTTTCTGAAATGATAAAACTACTCCTCAGGCTGTCCTGCAAGCGAAAGCAGACAATGGTTATGGTTGAGGTTATTGTAGGCATTTGTCTCATACTCTCTAATGAGAATAATGTCTGGGTACAAATTGAGTCCAGATGTTACTGGTGAACATCCTTTTGTGAGCATTTATATGCTGTTTTCACTCCTCAGTAAAAAATGGCCACAAGATTCACCTGGCTGCAGGGATCTTCTGCCACAGCGCTACTGAACCTTTCCACTGGTGTCAGAGGTCAAGGACACCGGACTGAGAGGGCACGGAATTGTTGCATCCAAGGGGCTCGGTTGTCAGACGTGCATGATGCGATAAATGGACACATTATAAACTAAGGGGACGAGTATCATATCAACAACTGCCTTTAAAACTACACACATTCCCTCATTATACTAACTATTCCCACTGGAAAGAGACTCCAGGAGGAACCAAAAGGTCCTTATCTCGCAAGGAATTTAAGATTTATTACATTTATTTAACTTTCCGACTGGTGGTCGAGCTCACAGAGCAGCTTGTTCAACAGGTAGCATGGGCGCTCACACTGAGGCTTTGACAAATACTGAAGTGATAAGTGCTCTACAGCGATCAAGCCAAGACTCCAAGTATTAGTCGCGCTATTTTAGTTGTGCGTTTATCTCTGACCATGGAGACTGACAGCGGTGGCTGTCAGTCTGTAGCGCTACCGGCAGGTAGAAGGTTCAGTGTCGTACTGTGTATCTTGGTGTGTGAGTGTGTCTGAGAATGTGTTATCAGATGGGCACTTAACCAACGTGAGTGTCTGAGTGGGTAAATGAAACATTGTAAAGTGCTTTGGCTGAAGTAAAAAAACGCTAAACTGCAGCCATTCACTGAAAGCATCTGAGCGGCCTTGGTAGGCCTGCATGAAAGAGTCCCTACCTATAATGACTAATAATTGGCAGTCACATCAAGCAAATTGTTATCGAGTAAATGCTCAGGTGAGAACATTTTTATGTGAACACTCGATCTTTAAAGAGGGGATGCAGAACCAGCATAGCGGACACAACTCTGTGCGAGCACCAGATATTCTGAATAACAATGCCATTATATTAGATTCCAAGCTGAATTATATTGTGCCTGTTTTACTCATTACTCGTACTTGATTTTCAGTTTATTGCAGTAATAAAATACAGGACAAACAGGGGCTGCACCACAGGGTTCTTTTTGGGACCATTGTTAATCACTAGCTGGCGAAAGGAATGACAGGGGAAAAGGACTAAAATCGACCTTGATTAGTTTTTTTAAAAATGCCATACGTGATACAACAGCACCCTCTGCTGGTCAGGCAGTTTTGGCACAGAACAATAAAAATGTTGACTAAGGAAGTCATTACTGACATTCTAGATAAAACAAACACATATAAATTAATTATTTAAAACATAAGTACGTGGTGCTTCAGAAAATATATTTCCAAAATAGCTGAATCTAACTTTTTATGTCTTCAACTAAATGATGTAATTTGCACTAAATGCAATCTCCTGCCTCTAAACTTATCATCTTTTGGTGTATTATATATACACATCACTTTCACATCCCAAAATCTCCCCCTTTTTTCGCTCTGGAAGAACATTAAGTTCATATTTAGATTGGTTTACATGGCTCTTGTGAGTGAGTCCATGTCCACATGGAGACAGAACAGGAATCATTTTAAAACGTTTTCTGTAAACACGGAATCGTCTCCGGAAACGCGTGTGTACATGCAAAACCACTGAAAAGTACGTAATATGTTGGCGGGGTTGGGGCTCCGGAGTCACTGGTGCTGGAAAGATGTGAACACAGAAACACAAAACTCGTCCTCTGATTTGAGCCCTCTGGAACTGCTTTTCAAAAATATCCAACATCACACACATAGATTCACCGAAAGTTGTCTCTGGGTAGACATGACCCGAGAGGGCACGGAAACAGTTCACCAAACATGTCATGTACTTTTGTAGCTCAGCAAGAAAATCCAGTAAACATGCAGATTGGTTAAAGCATCTTTTATATACTGAGCTCAACATTGTAACAACCTAAAGTTTGGTCAGATAGAAGAGCATCATCGTTAGATCGTATTCGTCATGTTTCATGTGGCAGATGTTTCTCTTTTACAAATAAAGGTCGATGTGCTGATACCAGTCTAAACGTGAATGGACCACACTCTGTCAACTCCAGTGAAAATCTGTCCTGTCGTCAGCCACCATGCAGTTACTGTCCAGTATGCAGCATCCATGGTCACACTGATGCTTCCACTTCTGGAAAGAACTGACATTCATACTTAATCAGCCGGAGACCGGGCAAGTTGTTTCCCACTAAGTGTTCACACCACAGCAGCCAGAGGCCAGTTCTTGTTCTCCTCTGCAAACAGTCACCGTGTTCCTTTGAGACAAGAACACGTGAATCTGGCCCCACAATGGACGTCAGTGCAGTGATCGTAGCAGCCCTTGACACGGTGACTGGGATTCACTTCACCATGTAGGCCGCCACTTCCTTCTCCAGACTCTGGGCGAAGCGGTGGTTGAGGAAGAGGAGTTGTCCTTGAGGAAGGAGGCGGCTGAGCAGAAAGTCGATGCGGTGGCTCTTTAGCAGAACCTGTGGAGTAAATGTTGTTATACCATGGTCATTGTGAATACTCCTTTCTGATTGGCTGGCAGCGGTGCGTTACAACCGTTTTATGCACACGTAGTCCGGCTCACGTTTGACTTTTCTAACATCCATCCACAGAACATTTTGAATGGTGACAGTACTTGACAATGAAACTGAGTATTTGTTGGGTGTTCTCACCTCACTTCCCGGCCCCAGCATGTGCAAGTGCTCCAAGCAGTGACGGGTCAGATTGCGCAAGGTTCCCTCAGCCAACAGAAGGTTCTCATGAGGTTCGCAGACCAGCACGAAGCCCAAACTCTGGACGCCCAGCCACAGTGCACTCATCTCTTCAGAGAAGGGGTCTCCAGACCTCAGACGCACAACCCCACTGTCAGCCTCCTGCAGGGCCAAGGCCTCCTCACCTGGAACCATCTCTACCAGCAGCCGCCCAGACGCCTCCCGACACAGAGAGACAGCGCTGTGGACCTGCCTGAGCCAGAGAGGGACCAGGTAACCAGCTACCTCCTGGAGAGGACATTCACGTTCACATTCACGTTCACGTTCACACTGCTGCGTTGTTTAGAGGGCGGATGGACGAATTCTGCTCTCCACTCCTGGCACCACGACCCTTGGATAAAGAGCCTTGGGTGAGGCATCAACCCCTCACTGAAACTCTCCAGACTCACCAACTGTTCATTGTTGAAATGTTGGAATGAAGGAAAATAGCTGATTTTTCAGTTCAAACTTCGTGTAACTGACAGAAATCAAACCAAATGTCTTTAGAGTTTCATGCTTGAAGGAACTTTATCAGTAAACCGTAAAATGTGGAACATTTTTGCAGCTTTCCTTGTTTCAGGATGTACAAACTGAACTCAGAAGAAGACCAGGACATACGTGTTGTCCCCGCGCATTGTGTGAACTTTAAAATGTTTGACAGCACCAGTGGTTGGGTTTTTATTCTGCTCCAGCTCCCACAACACACCAGAGCAGTCGCTGTATGACGTCACTAACAAACGGAGACATACGTCTATTTATCAGAGGTTGGTTGGAAACGGTCCTACCTCGCCACCACAGACACTTTCTCCGCCGAGAGCAGTCGCCTTTCCTCCGGGCTCAGCTGTCGGTGCTCGGCGGCCTCGTCCGGACCAAAGACTCGGGAATAAAGCACCCTGCTGTCCCCAGGACCGAGAGCACCGACCGAACAAACAGTGTGGATCAAGAAACAGTGAACCATGTTGTTAAATGTGGACGTAATGCTCCGCGAGCTGTGGCTCTGGTTCACTTCCGGGTTGGTCAGCTGACTCAGCTGCGGTGCGATTGTTCTACCACGAGATGGCGCTGGCGCACAGGGTCACTTGGATCGTTGTTTTAATTCCCGTAGACGTAGTAATACTGTTGATAGGATTCACAAATATGAAACAAAATTAGTAGCAGTAGTAGCAGGAGTAATAGTATTGTCATATGTGTGGTGACACGGGGAGCTGGAAAATAAAGAGCGTTGACCAGAAGTAATTTTGCCCGATATTCTTTTGGAGATAATTTACATAATTATTATTATTATTATTATTATTGGAACACATATTCAGTTCACCAAAAGATTTTGCAGACGTTATTTGTATTCAAAGTTTACATTGGACACGAATGAACAAGAATGGCTCACAAAAGTTGGAAGTGGACTCTGTTCATGGACTTTTTGTATCCACCAATGTGCACATCGGCTCGGCACTTATAATGCAATAATGGCATATTTTCATTGTCAGACCAGGGAAGTCAACATACATTTTACGGACTAGAGTGACCTCATTTAAACTGGATGTAGTCACACTACTTCAGATGGAAAGAGAGAGGCAAAGTGTGTTTTTTGAGGCTGCAGAGTGGACAACAGTATGTATGAGATGGGTGTGTATCAGCTCTCAGCAGACAGAGACAGCTGCGGAACCAACAGCTGCTGCTGGACACATGTTCACTCTGAGAGGTCCTTTGCTCTGTGGGAGACAGTTGTGACGGCGGGAGAAGAAGGAAGAAAGATACATTCATGCAGCTTTATTAAGTTTCCCTCCACTGTCCTGCTGACCTACCCTGGGTGTCAGTTTGGTTTGAAATGTGCTGGGGACAGAGACGTTGAGTCCAATGTCATCATGGTTTCATCAATTTTTAAGTGTTTTTTTAGTGAGTTTAGCTGACTGAATCTTTATTTACAACAAAATATATGAAATAGATGATCTGTGACAGAGATAGAGATCTATGACAACCCACGTGTGCAGAAAATGCCACACGTTGAAGCAAATTAGAACTATGAACAGGGTCTGGACTGATCTAGAGATGGTTGAACGGGTTCAAATTAGCCTCGATTGACATAACTAAATTTATCATGCAAAGATGATCTGCTGTTTTGTTTTTATCAGAGACCAGCGTAAGAAGACTAATTCCCTCCACACTTCCTTATTTTTTACACACCACACCCACCCCTTGTATTCAGTGTCCTGGTTTTCACACTTGACCTTAAACAAATGAAACTTTAAAGATATTAAACTAAACTTAGCAAACCAAACTGATGTATGAATCGGAGACTGAAGCCAGTGGGAAAGTTTCAAGCCGAGGGACATGAACAGTGTAAGAAAGCTTGAGCATTTCTGATCTACAAGTCACATTTTCCTCTGATGACACAGACCAGCTGAATGAGAACAACAGGATGTGGCTGAAGAGGACAGGCTGCCAGATACATACGCCAGTGATTGAGAAGGGATAGGAAGTCATGACTAAAATATATTTTCTTGTGCTCTGCATTATTTGCAGGGGAAATGAAACCACCTCAGGTTTCAGACTCACAGAAATCCTTAGAAGCAACTTTCAACACCAGCCCATCAGGAAGCCATGCTTCTTGTTGTCTCTACCCATGTTTTGTTGTTTGGACCTTGTTTCACCCTTGTCAGACTGAAGAGTCGACTGGTCCTGGGAGGTTGTTTGCTGTTCTCACTAACATCAGTGACAGCTAACAAATTCATTTTCTGACAACCTGTTACCTCACACATTTTAGCACAAATCTCTCCGTCCCTCACAACAGTTGGAGCCTGCCTTGACTTGTGTCTTCCAGAGCCTGTTGAGGTTGTTTCAATGTTCACGTCTAGACTGATGTTAGTTTTAAAACCGATAATCAGATTCACTGATTATCTGAGTTATACTGCATTGAAAAGGTAAAATCATTTTCCAAAACCATACCTGTTGCAGATAAGATTAAACTTTTGACAAAAATGACATTATTGCCTGCTGAAAGTAGTTAATTCTCCAAGATGTTTGCAGTATATTTTATCGAATATTCAGATTCTCAAAAGTCAAATGATGTTGAGATCCACTCTCCCGAACACTGCTCCAAAGATGAGTGTACGGGTTACGAGTCAAGTCTACATTTTATGGTTTTGTTGCATTATTTCTAGATCCAACCCGTTCCAGAGAGCTGCTTTAGTGAAAAACCTGTTAGTGAAAACAGAATACAAAATTGCGTCCTCATTTTTGGGTGAGTTAGTGTTGCCAAATGGGAAATGTATGATTATCACACACAGGAGGAGGGTAATTCTTGTACACTCATGAGAACCAAAACAACAGTAGTGATGTGTCCTTCCATGTCGAGGCTTGGAAGCTTGAGTCAAATACACCAGGAGCATTTCCGAACAAGAGCGTGAAGTACCACTAAAGAGAATCCTGACATCTGCATATGCAGTATAGAGAGAACAGGCAGGGAGAGAGTCCTGTTTTCCTGTCTGATGTTTGTTGAATTGATGAGCCGCACAAGTCAGTCCGCATGCAGTGATTTACTTTGAAATCGACCAGTTGGCATTCGGTGCTTAATCGCACTCTTCCAGTGTAAAGCCGGGAGTTGGAGCAGTATTTCCTGTGAACCTCTTCTTCAAAGCTTCTTCGACGCACATAAAGACAAGTGGTTGATGACATGACGCAGTAACTGCTTCGGTCGCCTGAGTAACTGGTACAACCAGACGTTCACGGAATGATTGAAGTATCACACATTTGGCTTTCTGAAGGATTATTGATCGTACAGAGGGCCAAACTATTGTACAAATACAATATTGGGCACCTGCCAACGCTGGTGTACTCAAGCTTGCTTTCAAATTCAGTGTATAGCGGTGGATGTAGTATTGAGTGTTCAAACAACTGGAAAAACAAAAAGTTGTGTCAGCAGTAATAAGGTTTTAACTGAATTAAAGCCTGTCAGAGAACAATCCAGTAGGACATTTAAATGCACGTTGGATCTTTATTACAGCAGCTCCCCCATGAACCCTCACCATAATTCATACCACCTCATTCAATAACACACACTGCAAACGGGTCCAAGTTTCAATGGTAAAAATTAGGGATTGAAAGCAAAACAACACGTAAAAGCACTTGTACATAATTCCGCTCACACTTGCTGACCTGCAGCATTGGAAAAATCTCACTGCAAAGTTAACAGGTAGTTTGTTTGCTTTGGTATCTTCTGATCAAAAAAAAAAAAAAAAAGTATTGCAACTGATCAGGAAGAACAAATACAATCAATCCCACATTTTCACAGAGTGTCATTAAAATGTGATCAGTATATTTTGGGACACAATTAAAACTAATTAGGTCTAACTATGGGGCAGGGGGGGGGCAAAAACAAAACACGCACGTAATGATGTAAAAAGTATAATAAAGCACTAGTAGACTGAATTAAGTGCTTCAATAAGGTGGTACATCAAAATAAAAGACAATCATCCAGTGAGGAGACAGACAAACTTGGCAGTGTTTGACACTCCTGACCTGGCAGTGAACAACAAAAAGTAAAATAGGCAGAAGGTCCAAGTGGTTTTAAAATGATCACATTGCTTCAACTAAATCTGGTCATGGGTTTATCCCCCCCCCCATAATTTTTAATAAATATCCAACTTTGCTACTGTTAAATGAATTGTGGGGACAATAAAAACCCCTATTGCTGTCAACATCCTCCTCGTCGGCGGGGCAAGGGCTCACGCTCAGAGGTCGGGATCGGCCCAGTCACAGGGAGGCAGTGAGTTTGAGAGGCAGATCTGAAGAGTCAGGAGGGCACTCACAGCTTCTTCAGACGACTGTACATGTCTCTTTTGCTGCGCTCACCGGCCCAAGTGCGACTCTTGAGGCGAAACTTTTTCAGGTCCTCTTTGAAATCCTCGTGGTGCATGGGCCGGTAGGACTGAGGATCACACTGAGACTGCACAGGGACACAACGAAAGGAGTTCAGCACGCTGAGTCATCGCTGTGGTGGGATGCTGGGCGGACGGGATCGGCACTGTTCATTTACCAACCCTTCATAGTTTCAAACCATTTCCTGATAAGTCAGAAGTGGTTGAAAAGTGCCTCTGCATAGAGCTGGGGAGTGGCTGACTGGGACACGGGATGGTGCCAAACACTTTTTTTAGTTATGTCACACCATCTTCCATTACACACCAAGTGTCTGATGTTCAGTCCACCCGATAAAACCAAAGACACTCGACTACACACTAGACGACACGTTGCACTTTAATCCATTTAAACCTTCCATGCGCTCTGTCAAATATGGCTTTTTGTGATCAAATCAAAGAAAGTAAAGCAAAAGGAGAAGACAACTCACCTGGAAATGAGGGAAGAAGTCTTTGTAGCCACCCTTTAAGATATAGAGCTCTGGGTAGTGGAGGTTGGGATACTCATTCATGGCACGGTCTTGCTCCCTGACGTAGCGACACATACGAGGCCCACGCTCTGACGAGAACTCACAGTGGAAGATGATGACTACACGCTTGTCTGTACAGGATGGGGCAATCGGTGTCTCCAGTAAAAACCCATGCAACTGATCCTCCTGATGCAGGTTCAGAGCACCCTGAGAGAAACAATCTGTGGTCAGATACATGCAAGAGCAACATTTGTTGTACGCGGTTCAAGAATGTAGCTCACCTTGATGTGACCTCCATCAAACTCATAGGGGTAACGGCAGTCGATGACAATGACACGGTCAACTACATGATTAAACTGGCCTGTCAGAGCTGCCACCAACTGACAAAGGAAAAAAAACAAGAATCCTTGTTGAAAACACTGTAAAGACAGGAAAAACTTCACGCTGAAATCACCCACTCACCATGTCCGCGGTGATGTATTTCAGGTCTTGATGTTTTCCCTCCACCGTTGGCAGTACAAAAGGCTGCAGGGGAGGGGGGCATGTGGGATTAAATTGGGAAGGTGTGGAGAAACACTTCACACACATCAGTCGTCCTTACCTTGGTAAAGTCTCCTATTAGCTCATTGGACCCATCCTCACGGTCCAACAGCTTCTCAATGTCCGGCTGACAGAAGGACGTGAACCTCTGGAGCTGTGAACAACCCTGGATGGTGAGAGAGCATCAGATGATATGACGACATCTGCATGAAGTAAAGGACTGGTATTCCAGAGATGAGAACTCACCATCCTCGGGGATTCAGGATCTTGTTCCAGAGTGGTGACCTGTGTTCCAGCCAGGCTGCGCCGTCTCTTCACCTTGACCGGCGTGTTGTCATCTCTGGGGCAGTCGGGACGTTTCACAGAGAGGCGGGACACCGGACTGGGCATGGAGGGGGAGCGGAACAGATTTCGCGGCCGGCAGCGAATCACTCGCTGATGGTGCAGGAAAACTCGTTGACATTTGTTGGCCTTTACTCAGCACGCACAACTAGCGTGGATTCTTGAATATTTCCTATGCTAAAGATGTAGAATAACATGACAGACAATTAATGGAGAAACTTACAGAATCATCTACGCCGTCAGCCACCAGCGGGGCTGTGAGCAGACTGGCTATTCCCATCGGCATGTCAGAGTTGTTCTGCAAGTGACAAGTTCATACCTGAGTAAGAATGTTTTGTAAGCTAATACAGATAAGGGAGCTCAGGCTTTAAACTGCAGATACTTTATTCTATTTGATCACCATCAATCTGTTTGCAAAATGTTAAATAAGTACAAGGGCCTCACATCCATGTTGTCATCTTGTACTTCCAAAAAGCCATCATCATCATCATCATCATCTAGAGAGGAGGTGAGGGAGGACTGCCTGAGGAACATGGGGCTGGAGTCATGGAAGTCAAGCTGCTGCACTGGAGGAGGTGAAGAAAGCTGTAAGGAGGAAAACAAAGGGTTGGCATTTCTCTCAAATCAAGTATGACGCTTCTCTACAGAGCCAGCAAAATAAACCAGGACTGCGTAAAGAGATTGATTTAAGTACATTTATTAATAATATACAGTTATAAATAACGCTTTAGAGCATCATCCCCACACAACGTATCACGCTCTAAAGATACATGATAATACAGCAAATAAAAAAAGATTCTTTAAATGTTCACATACCATGAGGTCTGGTGCAGAGATGGGGCGGCGGGAAAAGGCATCCTTTGTGTGTCCACTGTTAAAAGAACGCACACGACTCCGTGACACTGGCTTGGTGGGCTTTTTGAATTCAAAGCCCTCCTGGGGGGAAAATAAAACATAAATACAACATATTTGTAAAAAGGGAATCCTACACCTGTCCGCACACATTTCATGACACCTAATTAAAAAGCCTTCTCTCCCTCTCTGGGATCAGTAAACATTCTAGCAGGGACTTAATTTGACCGTGTTGAAACAATAATTCAGATTCAATGTCAAACCTTTGCCATCTCATTTCAGTGCAGAGCCAAATGTCTTACTGACCTCGGGTACGTTCTCTTTGTCACATTGAGATGTCGGGGAGGCAGTGACTTGGGAGTGTTTTTGGCCAAATATTCCATAGCGATGAGATTCTGATTCCTGACCCTTCAGGGACGGGCTGAAACACTGCAGATGGAGCTGGATATAAACAATGAGCACATCAGTGAAGGCTTAGCAACTGCAAACTTCTAAAAACTGCAGCAAAATGATCATCATGATTGAGGTTTGAGGCGTTGGTTAGACTGAAAGCATGCAACTATGATGAATCTGCTTACTGGCAAAGAGTTGATTCTTCGAATTGGCATCCTCCTGTAATTGGCAGAAAGTAGAGGATGACTGTGTAGTCAATCAACAGGCAGACAGGTGGTTTGGGCAGTACAACACTCAACAACTGTGTTCAAATTAGTCTAGGGAAATAAAACGGCAATTCGTGATTTTAGACTTAACTGAAAAGCAACTTACTCATTGACAATCCTGCTGGACTGCTGAATGGCCTTTTCAAATACACAACTGGAAAAAAACAGGAAAAATTGGAACAGGCCTTTAGAACAAGAATCATTGTTGGGAAGTCACAGCCAATTAAAACCCAGTTCATACTAATCAGAGACTGGACTGTGGAATGGGTGCCCTACAGAAAGTTGGGTGAATGCAGAGGTGGTCTCTGCATTGGAGTGATGCCCACCTGTATGCTAAACAAGTAGAGATCAGCGTGTATAAAGGGCTGGAGAGGGTATGCAGAGATCAGCTAATCTACCATATGCCTGCTAGAGCCAACGCCACCAACCCATTTTCTGCTAGGGCCTTTTGTTTGTTGAGGGGGGAGCGTGGCTCATTCAATGCAAACCACAGAAAGGGAGGGCAGTCGTCCTCTGGGGTGCCCTCTTTTCAATAGCCCAGACGCAGAAAAAACTCCAGCCCTCCTTTCCCTATTGAAATAACAGCGCATAGGAAGAGTGTGCCAAAAACCAGAGGGGGTGGGGTATCATTAAACCCAAGCGTAGGGTAATGTCCTTCCCCCACCTGGAAAGCTCCCAGCAATCGAACAGCTGTAAAAGGAAGTGAATGAGGTGACCAAATGCTGCTGCAAAGGAACGTGCACATCAGCAAGCAGCAGATGTCTGCAGACTCGCCCATCTGAGGAGAACAAGGGCCACCCAAGATCAGCAGACAATAAGTTGGTCAAGATAACGTTTTTGGTTTCATCCAGACCAGGGTGAGTAAGGGTGAGCTGAAGTAATTTCAATAAAAGAAACCAGTATAAAGATGCTGGATTTTTGCTATTTGCTAAACGGATCTCTAAATAACTATCACTGGTCCATGAACAGTGACTTTTTCACTTGAATCCATAGAAACAAAGAAAGTTAATCTCACTGTCCTTAGCAGCTAATCTGTAAAAAATGTGTGACGTCTTAATTTCCAAACCAACGGTAGAAACAATAATCCCACAGATGAGATACTTTGCTTAGCTCATCTGAACCCAAGCGCAGGGTGGAGGTGGGGGATGGATGTATGGATGGGTGGATAAGCAGTGGGGGTTAATTACAGAAGACAAGAGTGACGAGGACAGTGCAACTTACGTGTCCTCAATTTCAACAGCGTCCATGGGGCTTGGAAGATCCATGCCGAGGCCTTGAGGGAGAGATATAAACTGCAAATCAATATAGGCCCCAGGTGGAAACACAGGATGAAAAACTGACAACCAGCCTAAAGCTATTTCATGCACAAATCTAACTGAATAGCAAAATAGCCACACAGCTGTTAATCAATAAATCAAGCAATAGCGATAATTATATCATAAGTGTTAGAGCAGGGGCCATGAATGTAACATGAGGACTTAAACTGCCATCAGTCGCATTGGTGTCAATCAACAGAGACGATAAGATTGTGTAGATGCTCACCAGCATCAGATGAGACGTCAGAGGCAAAGGAGGGAACCTTTTCAAGAGTTGGCTTTCTCTTTGGTGTATCACACTGACTGTATGGAAAAAGATGAAGTGGAAAATAAGTGATGTGAACGCTGAACACACTTCCAGCACGATGGTTTGCACAAATTAATTGCGTTTTGTGCAACAGCATTTTGATAACAATAGTATACACAGACTGCATTAAACTTTAATACCTTCCGAGTCCTGCTAAATTGTCCATGTCCAGTGCCAAATTGGTGATAGGAGAGAGCACGGTGGAGGGTCCGGGGGAGAACAGATTTCTGCAGTGCGGCGACTTGGTGTTCAGGTCCAGGTGTGAGGAAGAGGAAAGTCCGGGGATGTCGTCGGGCCTTCTTTTCAGGCCGTTACGAGCGGGACTGGTGGCTCCGAATACATCTACTGGCTCCATGTTTATTCTGTCCGATTTGAGAAAATCCCCCAAAAGAAATTGTGCTGCGGCAGGTTTGGTCAGAATTTCGGTTCGGGGAGTGCCAATTAGCAAGACGGATTTCAAGCTAACCCGGGAGCTAGGAAGCTAGCTAGCTGCATAAGTTAACACAACATGTCTAATCAAATGACCCGAAACATCGCCTGGAAGTGATTCGGTAGATCCGTGCAGCGAAAAAAGTGGATTCAGTCTTGCAAAATGTCTAAAGCCACATAACTATTGTGTGCCAGAATGCTGTGGCTCTGCGTCCCTCTCCCCTCCACGACCCCTGTTGAAATGACACTAGAACTGCGTGTATTTATGTTCAAAATAGAGTCTCCGGAGCGGTAACGCATCAGCCAATCAGCACCGCTGCTACATCCAACTGACCAATCAGAGCATCCGAAGACCCATCTCTGTGGGTTTTCTCACCGGATGGAGGAGAAGAAGGAGGATGTGACACAATCCTTTAAATTTCATCTTTTCTCCTTGATATCTATTGTTCTTCTCAGACTATGAAGTTGAACTACTAACTAACGTAAAAACTCAAATTCCATGAATACGTAGAAAGAATACTATATATATTTGTGAAATAATACACACTTGCAAATTGAGGAAAAATGAAATGAGAAGACTGGACAATGTGTTGACTCTTCAGTTACAAAATGGCTTTCACTACATGTGACATGTGACAAAAAAGTGCTCAATGATCAAAGTACAGCTGATTCTTACAAACAAGGGGATTATTAAAATAACACATCTGCTAAAAACGCCCTCACACGAAACGTATATTTGTGTAAAAAAGAAAAAGAAAAGAAAAAGTAATGTACTTCCCAAAACAACACTATTTACTCCTGCTGGCTGGTTGATGAATTCTGAAAATTGGCTTATATGAACTGTAACTGCTTCTGCCTTTTGTTGAAGCACTGAAGAACTGTTTTTTCCAAAGCAGATTAGCATCACATCTAAAGCCAAATGTCCTGCAGACCAGCAGGCACCCTCCTATCTGTAACTAGTTCATCCAGACCACTGAGTTTGTCCAACTGACTAAACCACACACAAATTAAATACATCTCAGTATTCTGCCTGAGGTTCACCCAAGTCCTTGCCCTTAACAGTAATCCATCACAGGCCCATCTTCTGTTCTTCCTGTGTTTTTGCACAATAAAAGTGTTTAAATAATCCAGGAAAAATTTAATTTTAAAGCTGTAGGGAGGAAGGCAGGACTTCTGGATAATCAGTACTCACTAGAGGAATCTGTGGTTACAGTATCTGTGTGATTGAAATCACAAATGGAAATGAAGTTAAGTGAACTTCTGCAAAGAGGTACAAGCTCCAGGCTCCCCACCCCACATCTGAAAAGAGCAGACAAAAGGCAGAAGAGACACAGTGACTCACCCCCGAAGAAACGTCCCGACACCTTCTGTTCCCACCAAACCTGCACTGACACCCACCGCTGGTCCATCTCCTTTCACAAGCTAACACCAACAAACAAACAGGGGAGAAACTGTGTACTGAAGGTACTTGTAGTGTCATACCAGACACATATCCCAGATCATTTACTCTTCATGCATTTCTTTGTCCATTCAGATTGTTCCTGTTGTTCTTTGTATTTGTCTATGGTCTTTGTTGTGTTTGTTTAGAAAAAATAAACATAACATGTTTTTATATGTGGTGCCTATTTGTCATCACCTGATTCATTTTATGAAGCTGGCTTGCCAAAAAAAAAAAATATGGCATTCAGAAAGTCTGCAAAGTGACTCAAAACAACATGGTTCCAATCTGAGGGTCTTCACACCACAATGTCTGGAACTGCAACAAAAAATCATACATCTGAAACAGTGGAACGTACTTCAAAATAGTAAAGTAGAATGTGGTGGAACATACAAAGTGGAGCTTTAAACAGTGCAAAGACAAAGGTGTAATCCTCAAAATAATAGTGAGCATTTTGTTTCCTAAACAGCCTTGAGACTTCAAAATGACAACAAATCTTGTTCTACTCCTGCTGCAGTCAGTATAACCTCTCAACCATTGGTTTATGTAGCTCATAAATGTATTTATGAATACAGAAGGGTGACACGGTGGGGCAGTGGATAGCTTCGCTTCCTAGCCTGGGATCTTTCTGCATAACTCGTCATTTGCCCATTGGGATCGGCTCCAGCGCAACCACGACCTGCAAACGGAGCAAGTAGGAGATGATGAATGAATGAATACAGAGTATGACTCTGTTGGAGCTCTGCCCAGCAGGTATCTCACAATGTGATTGAACCAAAGGTCATTTGGAGGCTTGTTGTGATTGTGCGATAACTTGTGACTGAAATTGATGACTGAATGTAGAAACTATTCTCTCCACAATACCTTTGATACCGGAGCGTTTTCAAACTGTTTATTTATAGCTGATGCAAGGTGACTGACAGACACACACACACACACATCAGAGTACAAGCGTCATCAAATTGAGATTTAAATGTACATGTGCAGAGTAGACAAGAAGAGTATCTTCTTATCAGCACTGCAGAGCCAGGCAGTTTGCTCGAAGGACTATGGTTGACAAGCAGTAAATTGGACACTTACTCAAGCATTTGCATTTGTCTCATCTGGGACTGTATTGTTGTAGCAACATTAACATTAACACTGGTTCAAAAAGGTCATTAGCACAGACCAGAGTCTGTGGCAATGCAGACTGTCACTGAACCAGCGGCAACACCCTGGAGACCCAAGGGAGTAACTAATTAACATCTGCAAACTCCTATGATGTGTGTAGTACTATATTTGTTCTTTGATTACAACTTTGGAGCTGAACATTTGGTTCGTTGTATTTCCCATTTTACAATTTCACATCAAAAATTGCATTTACAGTATGGGCAGGAATAATATCATTATCCCACGGTGGGTTCGTCCCCTGTGAGCCTGAATACTTCAACACCCCATTTGACGCTTAAATTTTCTATTTTGCTAGCTCGTTCACCCTAATTCCATTCTTTATGCTAAGGTAGGATGATAGAACTTTTTTTTCTGCTGAATGTATTTCATTGACCACAGTGGAAAAACAAACTCAGAGTTCTTTATATTAGCAGAATTCCCAGGGCTACTGGTTTCCTGCATAGACATGTCAGATACATTTTGCTGACTGACTGAAAGCAGAACTGTGTGTTGTGTGTTCGGATTGGACCACAAGAAGATGTGGGTCTGTGTGTGCTGACTAGAATTACTGACAGACTTCCAGAAAGTATTCAGATTTATCATGATTTTTGTGTTAAATTTGTTTCATATCTGACAATAAGTCACTCTACGATCACTGATCCTGTCAGACACGACCAAGATGTTTTGTTTTGTCGTAATTGGATTTACTCACTAAAACAACAAATGTGCAAAGGATTATTTTTAAGTCAATAAAGTTTGATCTTAGTTTACTTATTGATGCAACCTAATAGTGTAAATCCAGATTTAGTCTTTTTTTAAGATGAGAAAAAAAAACTGAGCTCAGTCCTCTTGGACACTCGAAACTCTATGGGTGATGTGATGTAGATGTTTCACCAGAGGAGGAATGAAGGGTAAGTATGCATGGAGACGGTCATTAGCCCCTCCACCTCTCCTGTGTTCATCCAAACTATTGTTTCCTTTCACAAGCTCCACCAGTGTCTGTTTTGGTAAAAGTCAAACCTCTACTGGTCAACCTCCCCCCAAACACACACCTCCAGGCTCAGGTCAGGGAAGAAGTAAACATCTGCTCCTGGAGGAGGCCTGGGAGCCAACAGATGGACAACACAGAGGATAGGAGCTTGAGCCTCTGAATTCTGGAGGGAAGCACAGACAAAAGATGAGGAGGGGACGAAGACGGGAGGCTGGGGTGGATGTATGTGGGGGTTAGAGGAAAGAACGAGGCTGTGGGCATCTCGTATGAAAAGACAGAACCTTGTTTCAGGTGGTTCTTGTGATTCTGTTAAGATAATTGTACCTTCACAATAGAATTATACAAAATATACACATTTAAATAAGACTGAAAGAGTAAAACAAAAAAGTTCACTCTACATTGGTAAAACATGTAAAATTCCATCTGTCATTTTGAATAATGCAAAGAAACCAAGAATATCAAACCATTTGAGAATTATTCCAGTCAAATGCTTTGGGGTGGTGGTTCTTACAGCAGTTCTTATATGTACATTCAAAATATATACACAAAATGGTATTGATTTTGACATCAAATATAATTTATAGAAGTAGAGAGAGAAGATGAAGAAGATAAAAAGAGAAGATAATCGATGAGTCTTCTCTGCCTTTAAAGAGTGCACTGAGACCAAATTTTTTGTATATACTGCCCATCTGTGGTACCGGTAGAAAAAAAGCAGCATGCAGCCACTCAGTGACTGTGTGAGGCTACTTGTGAGGATTCCAGGGAGCTGTGGTGCCAGATGTTTGCTTGTGTTGAGGGGGGGCCTTCCTGTTGTACAGTTTTATCAATACATTTATCTGCAAGATATCTCCCATTCATGAAATGTAATTATCCTCTGAATAATCCTGGATGTAGTTCAATGACTTTTTCTCAAGGTTTTTTCCTTTCAGCTGTTTGTCATTTTATTATGTCTAATTTTAGTGTGTAATATGGAGCAGTCTTTTGTGTCAGTTTTATAAAGTACAACCTGACAAAAGCTGTAAAACATGCTCGAGTAGCTGAATGTCACTTCTCTTTTATGTGCATGTGGCGTAAGACCTCCACCCGGGTCGCTCAGCTGCACATTGACAACTGTGAGCCACGATTGGTGTGTTTGTGTCGGGCGGCTTGTTAAGCGTCTGTGTGACTCTCAATGAGAATTTGTGTGTGAATGCACCCGACAATTTAAAGCCTTTTAATTAGAGGATCTTTATCATTGCAGGCTGTGCTGCAGCTCTGAACAGGATTCTTATAGACATTCAAAACATGTTCTTGGGGCAGATGTCTGGTTGATCTCATCTATATACTCACTTATTGAATGATCCAAACAGTTGTTACGTAAAGTAAGAAGTAGAAACACCCAAGTAAAATATTCTGTCTTCACTGATTATACAGAAATCTGGTTTGGAAAGGTCCATTTCATTTAACTTTTTTGTTTCACTGATTTTGGTGTGTATGTAACGTATTATTTGTTTGTTTGCGCTCCAGAGTGTGTGTTTGCTAAGAGAATTATTTTAAATAAACCTTAGCCGTTTAGGTTGTATCAGATTTACACTCAGCATATGTATTTATATGAATTGATATCAAATAAAAATAAAAGATTAATTTTTGTCCAACAAGCCTTTCAGACAGATATATTGTCCAATTATTTTTTAAATCTATATATAAGATATATATAGGTAGATACAGACATATTAAACATGTAACTACTGTTGTTATGATCTGCTTTTTTATGTAGATGTTTTGTCTCCATCTTGTTGATGAACTAAAAGAAAAGCCTGACACCCTGTCCAGCAATAAAACCATTTGTTAGTGAGACTGCCTCTTCGTTTAACCGTTGATGTGAGTGACAGGCATGTGTGTGTGTGTGTGTGTGTGTGTGTGTGTGTGTGTGTGTGTGTGTGTGTGTGTGTGTGTGTGTGTGTGTGTGCGTGCATGCGTGCATGCATTACGTCCATCTTGAATATTGTATGGAAAGCAGTTGGCAGCATTCGGGCCGCCCATCTGTCGCTGCATGGACCTCATCTGAAAAGGATCAGACAGAGTTATTCATCATAGACGAGGTCAGGGATTAAAAGTTAATCAAGTCAATTATCAAACGGTGCCTTATTAAATGTGTAAAACTGTGACTATAATGCTTAACTGAGTGATTTTGTATTAATAGAGGTTTAATTGGGTGGGATGTCAATCTTCACTGCAAGGGATCAACACCCTGTGAGGACATTGAGTTAATATATATTTTACTTCAAGTGCTAATTTATAAAAGTGTCTGTGAAGATGGAGCACACTTCTGGGTGCTAAAGACGTAGCATAAAAGTAAGACTCCAAAATGAACTCCATTCATCCATGAATGTGAACATGTTTATACTATAATTTCATTCATAGTGGGGCTAATATGCTAACTGGCTAGCTTAATGTATTTAATATATGTACGTTAATATAATAAATAAATAACAGAATGCAGATGTTTTTCCAGACATATTTTGACAGAGCAGGGAACAGGGACTTATGCGTTTTTAGATTTATTTAGACTCTTATATAGTCAACATCTGAGCGCAGAGGTCCAGACAATGTTTTCTTATAGTATAATGCCAGCTACAGGAAAAAAGTGGAACTGCAGGTTGTAATTGACCAAAAATTAGGACTACAGCTACAGCCTGGACTACAAATATGGTGGAGCACAAGCTACATGTTTTTCCTCAAAAATGAAATAGGTGGCGCTAAATGCATTGGAATATTTTATGGAATTAACGGAGCCCGTTTACGACTCTGTGTAATTCAACATGTTGTTGTCACCTGGTATTTAATAAAATAGATATGATATTCTGGAAAGCAGACATGCACGTTGACCCACATTTTAAATTAAAAACTCGGAGCACGTCTTGAGGTGCTATTACACTGTATGTGGATGTGACCGTCATAAAAAAAAACAACATGATGATGGTATTTTAACCCTTTGAATAAGTGAGTGGATTGTCAGTGTTTATACGTATTTTCCATTAATGGGAGAAAATTGTACCAAGATAACTGAATGCACTTTAAGCTCATTGTTGTTGTTTTACATCTTACAAATAAGATTTTGATCTCAAAGTAAAATAACCGCCATTTTATTATTTCTCTACTTGTTGATGTTGATGTTTTACTTATCCGGCGTCTCACTCCGAATTCCAATTCAGAATTACCAATAGTCCTATTCAAGACCTTCCCTTCCTTAACGCAGTGTGTGGAGGATCATACACCACGGATACAGTCCTCCCTCAGCTCCACGTTTCAGTCTGAGGTAAATTATCTGTTTTAGTGCAAGTCAAAGATGTGTATGTTGCCTTTGTACGTTATGTCCACCAGATGTCAGCAACTGCCCATCTAAGCTCCTCCACCTGTCTGCCTGTGTGTGGTCTTGTTTGAAATTTTTTACTTTACATAAGTTAAAAGGCAGGGAAGTGAGGTGTAATATTCCTATAGCTGGTCTGTCTGCACTAATTATTGCCACTAACATTCAGAGTCCATTATGGCCCACAAAAACCTGTGTGTCTTTGTTTGGAACTTCTCCAAGGAGACGGACACTTTCATCTGCTGCAGATGATGGTCTGATTGTCCTCTTGTTCAAATCCAACTTACACACACACACAACCAAAGGACAGAGAGAAGGAGGGACACCACACACACACACACACACACACACACACACACACACACGACCAAAGGAATGGCATCAACCTGACACCCGGATCTCATGGACATTTAAAGGACATGATCGGAATGGTTAGGAATCCAAATTTAGACATACTGAACAGGTTCCATTTTATTCCTTTTTTCCTATTTTATTTTCAGATACACTTACTGATGCAATCTATGCAGTGAAACAACACAACAACAAAACAGAAACACTGTAAATAATTGTATATATTTTTTCACTATATATTTTCTTGATTTTGTTGTAATTGTTGATTGATTTACTTTAATTTTACGTTTTCTGACTTAGAAATAAATCACATCACAGATTCCAGCTTCATTATTCACAGACAATTAGTACAGAAGTGAGAGAAGTATTTACTTCTCATCTCTTAAATTTGAACCTTTCAGGTGTATTTAAATGCGATTTGCTTTTATTTCCTTTTTTATGTCACTTGAGGCTTTTTTTTCAATGTGAGTCTTTTTTTTGAAGTATTCTTTTTTTTCTTATTTCACTCAGCCACATTTTTTGCAAATGATGCAAAAAATGTGATTTTCCAAAAATACTTCAAATATAGAAACACCTCAAATATAAAAAAATATTACTTCATGTATAAACTACTTGGAATTGCCTATGAATCTCTGACAGTAGTCAGACAGGGGCTGGGAACAGGTTGCGTATGCAGGTTTGTCATCATTTTCCTATAAAGGGCCTGAGGAGGTGTGTGGGGGGTCGAGGAAGTGTGGCAGTAATACAAGCAAACATAGAATGTGAAGAGAGGAAATGGCCTGTCCTGATAATCACAGGAGCAGCAGTGCATTCAGCTCACAGTGCTCGGCCGCTTTCTCCTTTGAATGCAGCACAGCGCTGCAAGCATGCAGTTTATGGACAAGTCCTGACACCCACAGGAAGTGTAAACAGAGGTCAAGTGTTAAAGTCCAACCCGCCAATTCTCACCTCCATTAAAGGGGGTGTCTCCACAGACCCCTTGGAGCACCTGGGAAGGGCCCTCACATTAAAACACCTTTCATAGACTAGCTTCAGACATCTTTAGGTGTCTGCACTACATTGTAATTTCATGCATTTACTGAACAAGCAAGCCACAAAATAATCAGTCAACGTGTAAAAACATATGCAGTAGAAACATGAGATTGTTAAAACTTTCACAATCAAAAAACAAAGTCTAGTGTAGTCTAGTCTAGTGCAGAAGAACAGGCAGCCACCATCATCATCATCACCAAAATGTCATCTAAGCTATCTAAGCTAACGTTTCTCACAATTTGTCAGCACCGTAGGTGTTTATTTCAGGGGGCGGCCACTTTTTATTTTGTACTCACCACTTTTTGATATATATGATAAAATGAAACTATGACGACATGAGAGGAGTCAGTGCAGTCATGACTCTTTTCCACGACACAGTTCCAGTAGGTTTTTGTCACAGACAAGCAAGAGAATAGATGGTTTCATGTGTGTTTGCATGTTCAATGTATAAAACAACTGACAATAAAATTCTTATTCTTCTTCAAACCAGAATGCGAAACTCTAACTGGTTATGATTATAGTTCAGTATGTGAGTTGCATTAGCACTTTGTTAATCTCAGTTGCTACACTGGGCATACAAGCAGTTTGGAATCCAGCTCTCAGTGAGAAAGCAAACAATCTTGAAAAATATTATGCTCCCAAATGCTCCCCTTAATGACCTTTTTAAATTTAATATTGCCATCATTCACCTGCTTGAAATACGACACTGCGTGAAACACATGAAAGATATTTCATGTAACAGCATTCTAGACAATTAGAATATATAACATGGATCTGACTCCATATTATCAAATGCTGTGTAGTAAAAGTACTTCAGATAAGCTATTCTTCTTCTAATGAGAGAAAATTACACTTAGAGTTCTTTCTGTATCAATCAGTCCGTCACTGCAGGTTGTGCTGGTCAGTATTCAGTGTCAGACAGTTGGAATACACACATCCTCTGTTCCCAGGATGGAACAGTGATATCAGTCAACAGATACAGTTCAGTGGGGAAAGTTAATCCCTCATTAAGTTGGTAATGACCCGGACGGCCATTTCTCAGAGTGTATGGAGCATCCTGGAGGACTTTCTGTGCGCGAGTGGTCGCTATTAGTGCAGAGGCCATGGGCTCGTACAGCAGCGATTCACAGCGGTGATTCACAGCAGTGGTGTCGATGCTAATGGCTGCTTAGCTGGAGCTGCAGCCACAAGAGGCCGTCCCTCCAGACACACATGTAAATGAAAAACACACACCATCTGCATAGAAGCACGCAAAATAGACCGTTTTTCAGTGCTCAAATTAGTCAGCTCATTTCACATTGGGACTACAACACTGACACTAATAAAGAAACCACACATAGTGACAACTGTCCAGTTGCATGAACTGCTGATTGTTACTGTCAACTTGAATTTCAGTCACATTAATTCCACAAAAACAAGATTCAACAACCTCTTGGTGCTCCTGAAAGGAAAAATGTACTCTCAATACATCTTTACAACTGACGCTTCTCGTCCTTCCCACCCTTTTGATGGACAGGTTCTCGGACAGCGGTGACAGATTCTGTGATTATATGGGCAAGTAGTTTTTGTGTAAACCTGCTCACAAGCAAAACAACACTCGCCAACCTCTAAATTGGACTTCATCCTTTGCTCCTTAGGTGCTGTTTGATAAATGGTTCAGTGCAAAACCTGTGTGTTAGCTTACTTAGCACAAAAAGTGCCCACCTCTGCAAAAACAAAAGCAGTTTCTACTGTTTCTCCTTTTGCCACTTATTTGGACTGATGCAATTCTAGACACTTGGTCCAACTGTCACACTGGCAACTGTGACGTGTCCTGAAGATGCAGATACACCAAAAGATACCATGATCGGCTTACAAGCATATAATCAGATGTACCTTCCATCAGTGAACATATCATGTATATGCTGAGAAACTTTGCGGTAAACTTTTTGTCCCATTCCAGAGCAGGTGTTCCACACTTTAGACTGGATAAGAAAAAAATCCACAACTGATCCAAGAAGTGTATTGGAGCCAGACAGACCGTACCTGGCCATTGACTGGACTCCCATTCATAGTCAAGGTGAGGGCCAAGGCCCAGCAGGTCCCTGTAATGACCCCTCTGTCCCAGCGGCAAGGTGACAGGGGCAGGTCATTCTGGATCATCCTGAAAAGGCCTTCATAAACTCATTAGGTGATGGATGCACGTGGACAGGAAAGGCCAAGATTACAGAGCCTGTTAAATGTGTCATGTGGGTGAGAAAACTATCTCCTTTCACCTCAATAATAATAATGATGACAGTGTTTCTCCATGCTTTTGTTTCATTCAATCATGTGTGAACTGAGCTACAATGTGAGATCCAACAGTTTCACTTCTCTGTCATTCCTCTGAACTTCTGGGAGGCAGGAATAAATGAGTAAATGAATGATTCTGTTCATTCTGAAGGCTCAAGTTCAGCATTTGAAATCTTTACTTCGCAGTTGTTCAGCATTCCAACTTCCAACTGCTGAGTTATTACAACGTCATCTGACTTTGCTCCTTCTTTAAGTGGGATTCCTTTGCAAAGTTATCAGAGCTCCCAGACATTAGAAAACTCAAATTAATAGTTTGATATTTTTGGACAAGATATACATTGAGAACTGTCTGGAAATGTGTATCTGTCTACCAGCATCTTCATTGTTCTTCAAATAACACACTAAATGTTATGTCTTTACTCTGTATTTTGTTTATGTGTCCAAATGTGGTCAGACACACGTTCCCATTCAACTGGATGAGAAAGTGTGTCCAAACTATGTACTGGTAGTCTATTTGGTTGAATGAGGGCTGCAATGTTAGATAACGTCATATATCTATTCAATTTAGAGTACTGAGAAATGCACTTCAGCTCCTCGTGCAACATCTGGTTAAAGTACCACTGATATTTTACTGTTTTAAGTCCACATATGGAGGTTTGTACCACTCCAACGACAACTTCCCAGGATGCTGTTTGCAAGCTGGGGATAATTGCACCTCAATTACAATTACAAAATGGTATAACTCAGTCATTTAAAAGAGAGAATTTTATGAACTCATTTCGTTTGTATGTGACCATGTCATTATTTTTTTTTCTCCACAAATCTTGAAGGCCACTACATTAGATTCTAAAATTAGATATAGCAATCCGCAATAATTGCTGACTTATCGAAAAACAGAGATCACTCCATTGTTTTTCTAACAAGCCAAATTACATTTGCTGGATCTAATGTTTAATGCATGTTAAAATTGTATAGCATTGTATAGCAGCATATTTTTTTTATACTAGCAGTAGTTGTAACTCATTGTTTAATGACAATTAAGACTTTTTCTATTTTTCTATTCTAATCTATAAAGTTCTATGTTATGGAGTTTCTGTGGTGCAGTTACTGTAAAGGAAAGAGGAGCATCAGGCTGCTGTTTTGTTGTAAGAGCTACAGATACTGGCTGAATGAGTCCTCATTGGGAGGATGGCCCATCGACCTGTTAGAGAGCTTCTCTCTCGTCGCAGCCATGACTGTGAAAAGGAGGCTCACAAAGGGCCGTGTATTCCTTGTCTGGCTCCAATACACAAGTGGGACATGTTGGGTCCTCTGCCCTCGACAGGTTCTTGTCATACATACGTGTGTGTGTGTGTGTGTGTGTGTGTGTGTGTGTGTGTGTGTGTGTGTGTGTCGGGGCACATTTGTCATTTGCGCATTGGAATCACGAGAAGCGTCATGTTAAAAGTCAAAAAACGATGTTCTCTTTTAGAAGCAAACTCGGTGCACCTGAATAGGAGAGGCTGTCCCTCGGGTTAAAGGGACTTTCTAGAGTCAATGTGAATTAAACGACTTGCCCCGACAGAGACTTTCTGCAGAACACGCCAGCAAACACTGCTGGGGTGGGTGGTCCGGTCGTGGAGCATCAGAGGGCTCCTTCTTTTTGTTCAGAAAGTCTGTGTTTGCCCTCTTCATTAGACATTCAAGTGTCAGTGCAGGAGAATAAATAAAACGCTCGGAGGTCAAAGGGAACTGAGCGGTTCGCTTCGGTGTTTCAATGTGTTTTAACAGTTACTTAAGGCTCCAGAGGCGCTCGCTGCCACTTCCAAATGATGGAAATGGGCCTGGAAAGTTTGCAGAGCTGCCAATAATCCAAGTTGAAAGAGGGTTTCTTTGTAGCAGCCAGTGTCGAAAGTAAATCACGCCCTTTCATCTTTAGACCTCTAATGAGCAGCCCAGAAATGAGAGACAAGTTAGTTTCTATAGAAATACAAAATACGTAACTGACGAGTTGTGGTTTTGGCACCGTGAGTATAACAAACTATATGTTTCTGTCTTAAGATAGAAACGAGACGAACTGGTTCTTTATCAGCCTTTCGCAGCAGCTCCATCCAAAGGATGAGATGGATCAGTGTGGGAGATTAGTGGGGTTGCAGATGGTAAAACCAGCAGCACCCCTGGCACCATCACGCACAACCCGCTGAATTTGACGCCTCAATTACGCAGCGCAGTTATTCCATTTTAAGAGCGACACCACTGCTGTGAAAAGAGACACTTTGGAAATAGAGCGCATTTTCATACCAGGAAGAACTGTGGTGTGTTTACACTGAGTTTGGTGCCAGAATGAGAACAATCATGCGTCAAAGGGACAAATCAAATGACGAACTAAATCGACATTGAAATCTCCAGTTGTGAGGCGACTTGTCACGCGGCTTAAAGCATCTGTCGGCCCGACAGGACTTAAAAGGCTCCAAAATAAGATGATTTGGTAACATCAAGGCTTTCCCAGCAGTAATGATTACATTTGGACTTAAGATCCATGGAAGAATTTGTAGCCCACTAAAGCTCCGAGTTCCCTGCCCCCACGGCTCTTCAAAAGCCTTGTTATTCAAAGGGTGAGGATGTTTGACAATCCCAGCTTGTACTACTCCACCAATTAATTGGATACGTTGTCGGGATGTTCGTTCCTCTCATCTTCTACTTAGAAAGACAAAGGGTCGATGGGGGGCTGTTGACACCTCCGTGTCCGGCCAAGTATAAATGACGAGTCTCCGCAGAGGACCAACATTCACTTCTTCCCTGCACTCAGAGGAGCAGCTGCCAGAAATTTTACAACGTCTGGAAGAATGCAGGTACCCAACAGACCCGTCGGAGCTTATGGATACTCTATGCGTAATTACGCACCGGCATCGCTTTACCCACTGTACCAGGAAAGTCAGTGCGCCTCATCCACGAAGCCTCTCAGTGGAAAGTCTTTCACTATTGACGCTTTGCTCGCAAAGCCGGACGACACAAGCTGCGACCGGACGAGTCCTGCCCTCTGCGGAGTGAAGCAGCAGCCAGCGGCACCCCAGATCCTCCCTCTCACCGGACACATGGGCTTACCGATGGCTCCAGCACCTTACATCTACTCCCCCAACATGCTGCACACAGCGGTTCACACGCAACCTGGATATTCGGTCTACTGCTGTCCGCCGTTCACCTACCAGTCGTCGTGTCGTGGAGCATTTTACGCACAAGGTAAATGGTGTTTAGAGACTAGAGTTGCTGCTTTTTGCTGTGTGTGTGTGTGTGTGTGTGTGTGTGTGTGTGTGTGTGTGTGTGTGTGACAATATGGTTAATCTGTGAACGTTTCTTTTCCAGCTTCGATGTCCAAAGTCAACGCAGGCGTCCATTCATTCAAGAGCAAAGGAGGAAAGTCGAAGCGGATGCGCACCAGCTTCACAAGCGAGCAGCTGTCCCGGCTGGAGAAGGAGTTCGCACGGCAGCAGTACATGGTCGGTTCAGAGAGGTTCCTCCTGGCGTCCGCTCTACAGCTCACAGAAGCTCAGGTAAAGACACCCATCTGCGTTAAATGTGCCTGTTTAAGGTAGTTAAAGCTCTAAAAGGCAACGTTCTGTGCGTTATATTCATAGGCTGTCTTGGTCCCTGTCCCCAGGTGAAAGTGTGGTTCCAGAACCGCCGCATCAAGTGGCGCAAACAGAGTCTGGAGCAGCAGCAGGCCAAACTCGCCAAACTGGGCCTGGCTGCTCCTCCCAAGAGCCCCGGATCTCAAGGCCATGGGGATGAAGGCGACGAGGATGAGGAGTTCTCAGATGTGGATATTGATGTGTCTGATGACTCCACTGACCTCTGCTGATCTAAGTGGACTTCTGCAAAGACATTTGTACATACTGCTGAGAAAGGAGACGTGACCCTATGAATATTTAATAGATGTATAGTTATATATTTAATGTTTTTACATTCATCGCTCTTTGACTTTCTTGACCAAGTTTTTGTACATTTCAATGAGTTATTCAGAAATATATTTTATGACATCAACAGCAAATGTGTCTTTTTCCTTTCCTCCACCAACTGGAGATAAAAACAACAACTGAAGGATCAAATGTGACAAAACAGACAAAACATTGCAGGTTTATACAAAATGACAGACAGATACAAGTATTTGTACTCCCATCTCATACATAATAACACCTCTGGGGGTTGTGTAAATATCTTACAAAATAGCATACTATATTTTATATATTGAATAAAACAAGATAAAATAGTTTCAAGGTGCAGACTGAAAATAACCCTGATAAATATTTCACCAGTCTTCATGACATCCTCCTCATTTATCGCCCCTCTCATCTCTGCCCACTTTAAAGGTGATGGAGCCATGTTGGGTTTGTCTCCTGGGTTTGATCCAGTTTAGTGCGCTGGAGTCTGGGGCAGACCCTGGCTCCCCCTCTGATTAAGCTAAGCAAATAAATAACCAGCTCAGGGATTAGGTGGGATATCTGTAACCCAGGGAGGTAGGGGTCAGTCTGTCTCTGAGCTATGCCTCGCTGTTAAATCTGTTTAAATGGTCAATACGCCTGTTCTCAAGCAGGTGTCCTGTCGCTGCTCCTTCCAGGCAGAAGCCAGGGCCAGGAAGACTGCTAGCAGACAGGATGGATGAAACAAGAAAGAGGGTAGTGGAAAGGATTGGATGAAGTGAATGGGTCCATGGGGGGTGGGGGTGGTGGTGGGGGGGCATACCATGATAGAAAGAGGTGACTGATACAAAAACCAGAGTGGAGGTTTTAATTTGATTTGTTCTCTTTGTATTGGCAGTGGAAGAACAATACAATGTAGAAATAGTCTTATCAGTTCAGATGTAAATGAACACACTCCTAGCCAACATACAACATTATCCAAGTCGGGTCCAGACAGTTTATTTTCTGGTTTCCACAGAGACCCCAGATGGGTTTACCCACATGAGGAGCCACCATTAAACTGTCTGGACCCAACATGGACTGTTCGACCTTCCAGTGGAGACACACCTGCATGCATATGACCACTTAGCAGGGTTCTAACCCGAGGTCAGCACAGAGCTCATCAGGAGCAGGCACAGAACTGAACCTTCAGATAACAAGAGGGCCAGCTCACTGACTGGTAGACGGGTGAAACCAACGAGACACAGGTGGAGACAACAAGACGAGACATGCAGGAGCAGCACATTTGAAAAAAAAAAAAAAAAGAAGACAGAAGTGAAAGTCCCTTCAACAGGACTACATGCTGTAAGGACCTGAGAGAACAGACTGCAGAGTCCAGAGCAGAACACTGGTGCACCAGTGCATGGTTTTTCCATTGTCAATGACACATCAGTTTCATCTGTTTGATTTCTGCAGCAGTCAGAAAAACACTGATAAATGGATCTCATACATCAGATGTGGTTCTAAACCAAAACACACCATCCAAGTCTGAGATAGAACGGTTTGAAACGCGTCAGATAAGACGCTGAAGACAACAGTCAAATGTCCCATCGCTGTAATGTTGGTATCACTCATCTTCTCTCACTGCTGCTCATTCAGGAAATCAGTGGGACAGTTGTAACAGTATCAAATAAACAGTGACAAAGCTGATCTCTTTTTCTTGTCCTCCACCCCCTGCCAGCTCCCTCCCGGGGTCTGTGCTCAACACTGATGAATTAGCAGAATTTGTATTAGAAAAAAAAATGAAGAGCCGTTTCTGATGTGATCAGCTGGGAATCAGAGCCCCCCCTCCATCCACAGCCCAGCGTAATCCCATTGAGGGACAGAAAAGAAGCAGCCAGAGGCCTGGGAAAACCTGGAGAGTCCTGGGAAGAGGAGGGGTCGGGGTCAACAGGCTCATCGTCCCAATTAGCACAGGGCACCTTAACGGCTGGAAACAAGCCAAGTCTGGCTGTGTTTCCTAAGTCGCTGCTAAGAAGCTGCTCATGAAAGGAAACAGATTAAACACAAGTATTTGTTGTGATACTGAGAACTACTATAGTTTTATCTACTATTTATTGGTATTATCACAGAACTGAGCTGTAGGAGTTGTCTGAATACAAATGAACAATACAGTCCTTAGCTAAAAGGAACATACTGACTACTGCTGATGAAATAACAGAAAAAAACAGCAAAAGTCACTATTGACTGTACATTCCCCACCTGGTCTGTCTGTCCCAGGGGGAAGGATCCCTCTTTCTGTGGTTCTCTCTGAGGTGTCTGCCTTTTGTTCCCTGTTACCAGGTTTTTGGGCAGTTTCTCCTCACCCTGACTGAGGGTTCGAAGGACAGAGGGTGTAGTATTGTACGGGTTGTAAAGTCCATCGAGACAACTGTAATTGTTATGTTGTTAAAAGTTGGACTTAAAGATGCAACGTTGTCATCTGAACGCACAAGGGACCAGATTACGAATCAGTTTCACTCGACTGGATTCAACTCCCACTAGTTCAGAATGACCAGGACCAAAATCATATAATTTTCCTATAAAAATGTAGGAAATCGCAAACCAGCTTCAGCTTGCTGAACAACACGACGTCCACACACTAACAGATGTTCTGTTCATCATAAATTAAGAGGCAAATTCTCACATTACTGTGAATGCTGTGTGATGAAGCCATTATTGAACCATGCAACATGTCCAGGTCGACACACACAGAGACACACACACACCCCAACTGGGTCAATCAAGGTTTCCATGGAAACCTTGAGTAGGGGGATGATGAATGACTAATCAAGAAATGTATGTTTCAGCTCTGATCTGAAGGATATTAAATATTGTTTGGAATATGGGTTGTTTATTTATCAGCTCACCTTCTCACAGACCCACCAATCATCACCATCATCATCATCAATAACTTACAAGTACTTACAGCCTTACTTCGTTCCTAATCTCCTAATCTGCTCATACAGCCAGATGTTGCCGTGCATCTGCAGGGAGGTGTGAAAATTCTCATGGAGAGTGGTAACCTCCACGCTCCAATAGGAAGGCGCACGTCATTGGAGCAAGGCGCGTTTTAGGGTGGGCGATTGTAAAATAAAAATAAAAAAAATCCTCCTTTGCATTTTATTTGCAGAGGCCAGGGCCCCTCTGCTCCATCTAATAGTCATTAGCTTTCATTACCAGCGTTTGAAGTACAAGCCGCTCTTTGTTTCGCCGTGAAAAGGCCGCAGTGGAGAAGCACAATGACTTCTGACACGGGTTCGCACAAAGAGAGCTCTCCTGAGGTGAAGCGCTCATCCTCACGGAGGGAGACGCTTCTTTTTCTCGCAGGAAATAGCAGTTCCTGTCGGCAATGTATTCACCGAGAGACAGCTCACCATGAAGGCCGAACATAAAGCAGCTTGAGACGGCTGGGAGTGTCCCGGCGCACCGGCAATGACGCGCATCCACGACGCAAATCCAAAATGGGATTTAAACAATTTTGTGCAAAGCAGCAAAATCAAACTGTCATTTGCCGGTTTAACAGATCAACAGGTTCATTCGCCATTTAAAAAGTATGCATCGAAATGAGCTGAAGTTGTATGTACTACTTGTATCAACATTTTAAACCACAAAACACAAAGAAAATTGCAACGGCGCCGCTCTGAAATTGTACTAAACTGGTTTTGAATCCCAACGAGATGTGACATTTAGAACGTTTGTTTTCTCAATACAAAGGGGGATGAACGGCCCACAGTAATGCTGATTAAAGTATGAGATGTGTGTTTTGGGGACACTGGGTGCTGCCGGTGGGTGGGTGGAGCTGGCTGTTGGTTTTGGCCGCTCAGGTGTCTAAACGACCCCACTTCTCATCCAGGTGCCACAAACGCAGCGATGTGCGACTTTTCCCATCTCGTTATAACGGGGTGAAATTTTCCAGGTATTTAAGTGGGATAGATTAGCGCTGAACACACAACACTAATGTCAAACAAAATGGCCAATTAGTTTATTAATGAACGCAGAAGCAGCAACAGGAGGCGGAAGACTGAGATGCTCCCACGGACGAGGCGGGGCTGGGCTGGGAAGAATAATAAGAAATCAAATGAATACTCTGTTAAATACTGATAATCATCAACAATTCCAAATTTAATACGTTTTATCAGCAGAGGTGGATTAATTCCTATTTCTAAGGGTCATTATTTTAAGGGATTTGGTATTTTAATCTTATTTTTGTATGTAAATCTTATTTTTATGTTGCAAACATAATTTCTTTTGTACAATGACAATAAAAAGGATTCTGATTCGGATGAACACAAAGCTACAAACCGAATGGCGACAGCAGCCAAACGTTTCAGCCTCTTCATGAGAGAGAGAGGTCTCGTTTTCTTCCATTCACTTTGTTCGGACGGGGTTCGGGTCAAACGGGCTCGTACGGAACACACATGACAGGAGAGCTCGGGGACAGAGACACTTCAACCACTAGATGGCAGCATCGCCCTGACAAAAACGTTGCATACAAACGTCCTGAAGAATAATTAAGGGTAGGTTCAACCTGTAAAACACATCATTGTCTGAACAAATCTATCTGCCTATCCAGTGTTGAGAAAATGTTTGAAAAGACACGTATCCTCTCTGAACAGAGGAAAGGGGTTCTCATCCTCACACTATTTAGAGATTGAAGTCAGAGGAAATCCAACAGGAAACTCACATCTCTCCAGGGCAGGTGACAGTGATTCATTCGAACCACTAGAGGGCAGCACTTTGTTACTTGAGGTCATTCTGCTGATTCCCTTGCTGCCCTCCAACACTGCAGCTATTTGAAAATAAAACTCTGAACACAGGGTTTGAATCTACTAGAATGCACACTTTATTCTGGACAAGAACCTCGTGTGTTATTTATTTTCATGATAATGTATAATTATAATGATGATTTCTTTTTTAAATGGTTATTTTAAGGCTGTGTTGGTGTGAGCTGGTAGGAAATACTCAGTTCACTCAGAATATTTGACGAGCTTGAACCTTCTAAATGTATTTATGCTCTAAATGTAGCATACATGAAGACAATGATTCCTATAGGGTCGTATAGCTCAAGTCAAGTTCAATATCTTTCATATAAATTGGTCACATTATACATTATATTAAACAAACAATATTTACTGCATGAGTTCAAAAAACAAACAATCAATGAAGTACTTTCACGTATTACGATGAACGGGCAGATATCAGCGTCAAATAACATGTTTTCTGAAGGTATTCAGACTTTTACCAAAAAGGAAATTAGTCTGCAGTGTTCAATCCAATAGTTTGTTTATTTACTGCTGGAAGGAAGTTGAACACCGAATATTCCAGCAGTGTTTCTCCAGTCACAAGACTTGGACTCGAATCTAGTCTAAGAAAAAGTAAAAAAAGGAAAGTGGAAAATCTGCTTTAATCTACCTTTAACCTACTTTGATTATTATTGTGTTGGTTTTTAAATGGTCTAAAATGAGTAAAGAATGATTAATGTTTGGGACTCCAAACGAGACGTTCTCGTCTTAACTCGAGTAGAACGACTTGAGAGTACAAACAATGAATCAGTCAGATTTATCATCTCTTTCCTTTATTGTCTTTAAAAATTAAATTTAAAACATGCCAGAGTATAGTCTTTCGTTCCATTAAACGTCACTGAGAACATTTAAGGACTATAAAGTCCAGAGGAAATGAACTTTTCTTTGTGTGAGGCTCAGGAACTCCCCAGCGCCGCAGGGAGAATCAACACAGGTACGGAACAACGGCAGACTGCCTCTCTTTGTTTGCTTAATGCACAGCAATTTGGACATCTATTAACCACGGCGATCAGGATCAGCGCGTAAAGGCCTGCGGGGCTTCATCATTAAACTCTGCTGCATGTTGGAGCCCAACATTAGTTGGAGCCCAAGTTAGAATGTACAAAAAACACGTTATTGATTCGTACAGGTTTATACAATATGATCTGCCGGATGCCGAACTCAAATGAAAGCAAATGATTTAAAAAAAAATCTGCTCGCCCTCTGTCTCTGTATCCATCGGATAGTGTTTGCACATAAACACAACTAAATCATGGACAGCAGAACTCCCATTCCAGAATGTGAGTTTGGGGGAGACAAGCTAATATGCAGACCCCGTTGATGTCTTTAGAGACTCTAAACGCCTAATCAACATCTTGTTTTACCTCATAATTTCCATCGGTAATGATTTTCTAGTGCAACCTGGACGCCAGCGAGCGAATCAGGAGGACAATTATTAACCTAGTTAGCGGAGGTGGTTTCTGCAGGACAACATGCTGCTGAATTGTTCTCAGGAGAGGACAAAGTAAAGGGTCATTCTCCTAAATATCCTCCTGAGTCGATGGCTTCACTGTTTCACACCAAACCATGAGAAGTACATGATAAACTTCACAAAACACGCACGGCACTTTGAGAACACAGTCTCCGCCAAGAGGTTTACTTATCCACTGTTTGATCGAAATGATCATATTTTACAGGAATGAAAACGTTTGGTTGTTTCTTCCATTTACAGGGCGCAGACTGGTCAGGGGGCATACAACCATTCTTTATGACCAGACTGACACAAAGTCTAACCAAAAAACTTCTTTATTGTGTTCTTTAACACTATTGTTTCATTTTTCTAACCATTACCTGTTTATTTATAAACCCAAATACATTATCATATTCCACTAAAGAAAACTGTTGTTTGTGTTTTTAAAAAGACTTCCTTTATTTGTAGTAGTTAGTTTGTAGTAACACTGCAGGTCGTCAAAGGTCTTCCCTGCACTATATTAAACGGAGTGATGTGAGTGACAGGAAGACCTCAGGTAGTAGAACCTAAGACATATTTTCCGTGTTAAAAGTCAGAGAATTCCTGACACCATATTAGCTCTGATGACATCTCAGCGCCCCTCAGAGACAGACAAGCTGTGGGATCTACAGAGCAGGTACTTGAGGAGAAAGCTCTGCTCCAATCAGCTTCCTCTGCGCAGCGACGAGCCGCACAGAAGCTTGGAGGCGCTCGACTTGGTGCGCACTTGTACACAGAACGCTTCCGTGTGCGCACAGACTCCATGGACCAGAGCAAGTTCTCCATCATACATGTGATCATCATGCACCTCTGAGAAGGAGGAAATCTGGTTCCGGCAACGAAGAGGACGAAAAAGACTTTCTTTTGGTGTTTGATTTCTATCGAGAGATGATGTTTCCGTCTGCAGGGAAGAGGTGCTTTACCATCGAGTCTCTGGTGGCCAAAGAGAACCCTCTGACCGCCGAGGAGCCCATCCGCCCCACGGCTCTGAGCTACTCCAACCCGACGACAGACGCCTTAATGAACGGGTACCAGCCTCCGCCGGCCCGGTCTCTGTACCAGAGCCCGGACCTGGTGTTCCCGGACACCGTCAACCACCCGTCGCTCACCGTGGCTCCGCACCAGCTCGGAGGCGCGCACCTCCAACACCCGCACTTCTTCGGGACGCAGCACCGAGACCCCCTCAACTTTTACCCCTGGGTCCTCAGGAACAGGTTCTTCGGACACAGATTTCAAGGTACGTGGACTCTAGAGGTTTTAATCGTTCATCATCTGGACATCGAATGATTTGATCAAACATACCATATAGAGTTTAAGAGTTTATGCTTTCCTGACTTCTTAGTGACAGGTTAGGTATGTAGGACACCTTAAGATATTTGTAGTGTATTCAGTCAGAACGCATATTTCCACGTTCATTCTTTACAGCCACGACATACGAGATGATTTTTATCCAACAGAGGAAAATCAGGCTGATATCTGCAGAAATCCTGCACAACCAATGCTAGACTACAGAGTCAGAATAGATCAACTGTCTGATTAAAATATATCAATATATATCAATATCACGAGATATAATGAGACGCTGGAGATGATTTAAGATGTATTCTATCAGTGATTCAGAACGGCAAATTCATTTATTTATTGTCAAGACCAATCCCAGAATGATGATTAAAATCCCTAAATAAATACGACAAATATACCACGATGCAGAACCTGCAGTGGGATGTGGAAGGACAAACAGAAAAAATATTTAACGTTATAAAAAAAAATCTGTTGGTCAAACATATACATTATTTTAATTTTATTTTTTTTAAGTCATGTTGAAACATGTTGATTTAAATAGTTTTTACATTAATGCTTTGTCTTTTGGTCAATGCTTGACATAATTCTTTCAGATTGAAAATCTAACCATCAAACATATTTTTTTCTCTGTTACTAAATTATTAGCAAATGTGATCAGTCTGTATATTTAAATATATTCCGGCATTTTCATACAATCTTAAATAATGTACTTGAAGGTGATTAATACGCAAACAAAATGCAGATAATTACTATAATTCCATAAACATTAATGTGGATTCACAACAATTATTGTAGATCATTACAATATGTTTAAAATGTTACTCGCGTCCTGTGGTTACAAATCATATTTAGATATAATTTTTATGATATACTTTAAATAAAATTACATTCTGACGGAATGATGAAATTATTATGGAAGCAGGGGAAGTAAATAAATAAAATTGCATTTATATTAATTTACCAGCCAGCTGAAGAGAGAACATTTTATTCATTTTCAATCATTCATTTTGTTGGAGGAGAGTAAAAAGACTACTGGGAGATGACATGGACAATTTCGACTATATTTTCTATATTTTTATAATTTCTTCAGCAATGATTGACACCGTTAACATGCGGTAAGAGGACCGGGTCAAGGACTCACAGCAGGTCTTTCCTCTCCTGAACAGGAAGCGACGTGTCCCAGGACAGTTTGCTCCTCCACGGTCCGTTCGCCAGGAAGCCCAAACGGATCCGAACCGCTTTCTCTCCGTCACAGCTGCTCCGTCTGGAAAGAGCCTTCGAGAAGAATCACTACGTGGTCGGAGCCGAGAGGAAGCAGCTGGCGAACAGCTTGACTTTATCAGAGACACAGGTGAGCTACCGCCTGCCGCTAAGCTAGCAGGGCTAGCAAACATGGCATCTTCTGCTTCTATTGTCAGCTATCGCGATAACTGAATCATTAATAAATGAAAAAAACATCCACGTGGAGAAACATTTATCTCACAAACAATTATGGCTTTATGTTGGAACGTAGGGACTGGGTGGTGATAATTAATCACACCATCTATATTAATTCACTCTCAGGCTGTGGAGTCAATGGTAATTTCCAAATGTCTCTCAAACTATATTTTGATTGTGTTATGTATTGTTTCAGGGACATTTAATGCTAATTCAATTACAGCTTCTCTATAGATAACAGCTGGAACAGGTAGCACTGATTTTGGTTGATTGCCTATGCCTAAAGTTACATTATTAACTTGCTGTTCACACTTTCCCATGCTTTTCATGTAACTGACCTGACACAGAACTTGTTGAAGGAGGTTAATTCAAGCAGAGGAGGAACCTATAAAGGAAGATCTGTTGACCAAAGTACAACACATTTATTTATATAGTATGAACCTTGGTAAAGGATTTCCCTCTACATGGGATCGTTGTGGGCATATTTGGAGGGTTACCACTAGCATAACAATCCTCTACGATCCTCTTCATTGGTGAATTAATTGTTGGTGTATTAATATATATGTACATATAATTTACTTGGTTGTTAAATGACCATTCTAAAACACATTAAATAGCAATCATGGCCAAATTACAGAGAGAGCAAAGAATAAATGAAAATGATTTACCATATGTATCATTGCATTCAGTGCAAACAACAGAAAATCTGAGAGCAAAACCACACATGAGTGCTGCACAGTCTGGAACATCTCTTAAGGGTGCTATTTTGTGTCAGTTATGGGATAAATATTATTGATGCTCAGGTTTAATGAGTCAACACTGTCTGCGCAACAATTAGACCAATTAGACCAATAAAAGGAGATGTTTCCTGAGTCAGCAGTGCTTGATTAAATGCTGTTTGCAGGCCAAAGATTTGTCTGACAGTTGTCGACTTGCAGTTAATTGCATCATGTAAATGATCACGCTTATTAACCTTAGGCAGTTTGCAGTGATAACAAGTGGCTCAAATTTGCTGAGTTCAAACCCATATGTAATATTAAAGTCTGTGCACAAATGGTTCAAAAAGGTCATACTCTAGTAATATGTATTCACAGAATTAGCCAGGCACATGTGTTTGATTTGTTGAGGCTACAAAAAGGAGGTGGATATGTGCACTTTCTGAATGCAATGTCATCTCAAGAAAATTCCACACGCTAACTGAAGGTATAAATAGAATACAGTTTTACATTGACTGAACCTGAGGTGTGTGACTTTCATATTTTAATGGTGAATGAAACATTCCTGCTCAGGTGAAGGTGTGGTTCCAGAACAGACGGACCAAGTACAAGCGACAGAAACTGGAGGAGGAGGGGCCCGAAAGCCAGCAGAAGAAGAAGGGCAACCACCACATCAACAGATGGCGCATCGCCACCAAGCAGGCCAGCTCCGAGGACATAGACGTGACCTCAGAGGACTAAAACAGCGCTTCACCCTCTGACAATGCTGCCCTGCGTCCCCTTCTGACGCATTAAAGGACCAACACTATTTATTATGTAATATTATTCAGTATAATTAGACACATTAGTGGAAGACACAAGGACTAAATCGTTGTTCATCTCTTCATCGAGGCTCTACAACGCGGTGACATTCATCCTGAATACGTCTGGAAGGTCATTCCATGATTTAGTGTGACAACCAAAGCTGAAGAGAAACTCCATCAGTGTTTGTTTTCTAAAATTGTACATAGGCCACTCATAAAGGTTGTTTATTTGTTTCATTAAAGGTGCTTTTACCACCTGCTTTTGGTCATTAACACCCTAACTCCCCATCACCTGAAACCTCTGTGTACCATTTAATTTAAATTTCTCCTCAGTGAAAAAGGTGTTGTCCACACTTTCAGTCCATCCAGAACAGACAAATAACTGGCCAGAAGAATGAAAGACAATTAGCTACGTCGAAAGAAGAATTGAATTAGTCACTCAACATGATTTTTACGGTTCTGATGAAGCCACAGAATGGTGATTCATCCCCAGCTGTGCACAACTCCAAACAGATGAGACCCTCCGGCCTCTGGTGTTGGAGGCCACATAACGAAGGCCATTCCACATCACTGCAGAGTAATGTTCTTCATGTTCTTCATTTGTGGAACGTGTTGTGCAAAACCTATGTAAGAATTTTTCAAGCAGAACGTAATGGGAAAAAGATGGTATAGAAATTAAAACAAGTTTTTCTCTGATGGGAAAATGTGTTGTTTTACAGGTTTAATCTTTATCTCAACAGTTGAAAAGCTGCTGGGAAAGCGAGGCAACGAGTTCATGATCATTTAAAGTCCAGAAACGGCAGCAACAAGCCGAAACACCTTTCTTTACTTCAAGGCCACGTATTTAACACTAATCGCACACGTGGGTACGTTGAGAAGGACATGCGGGTTTTCATTCCAACCAGCTATTACAGCAGCAGATTTTCCTCTTTAGCTCCTCGTCTCCAGCACAAATCAGTGTGAAACACACTGCTGTCCTGTTTAAAGAAACCTGCAGACTCAAATGCTCACATTGATCATTAAATGATCACTTAACACTTCAATCAAAGCTGCATTTCCCTTTGAAGGTTGAAAAAAATTCCTTAAAGATGAAATCCAGAGGCAACTGCATTTGAGGAGCATAGCACTGCTTTCTGTTCTGCCCCACTGACCGGGGTTCAGATGAACAGGAATGTTGCAGGACAGTCACACAGGTGTCAGGTGTGTTACCAATAGGCCGGTGTTTCTACTGAATTCCAGCAGAAGTGGAAATGATTCCCTTCAGAGGGTGCAACCTTTGAAAAAAGAGGGAAAGTAGTTACTATTGTGCAGTTGTCCTTTTACCAACCGCTTCAGTAATCACCTGTCAAAGGAAAACGGAAGGAATCTCTGCCTAATGACCCCGAGGCTTTAGAGATGAGCCCTGATGTCTGACCTTGGTGTCTTGTTTTGTAAGCTAAGAGGCCGAGGAACAGCAAGGAGTGGGGGGAGGTGGACAAGTAAAAAACACCGCAGTATTCACACCTTCCTCACACAGGCGCTTAACATGTCAGACATGTTGCGTTTAGATGGGGCCACATGCCTTGTTTTGAGTTTCAGGATATCCTACACTCACTGCAGGTGCAAATATGTGGCAAAGATGGAGAATCAGGCTTCCTCTTCATCAAACATCATCAAACGCACTGTAACTCAACTCCGACACCATCAAGTGGGGTTTAGGCCGATCACACGCAGGTCAGGGTAAAGGTCACCTCGATTATTAAGAGCAGCACCTTTCTGTTGACTGCTAAGACAACAATTAAGGGTAAAAAAAAAAAATCACACCCGTCTCCCTAAACGCCACATCTTCTTTCACCTGTGTCAGCAGAGAAGATGAATCCACCGTGAAAAACAAGCCTCTCTCAGGAGGAGCTGAGTGAAGCAAAAGTGGGAGGCGGGGGGGGGGTTACTCCCTGCAGCTGCAAAGGTGTCTGGAATCAATGTTGTTTGATTACTTGTCTTCTACCACGGGACTCTGTTAACGCTGGGAATTACGCATTTTATTGTTGGTTATAAAGTTGCACGTCAAGTGATAAATAATGCAGCGTTGTCACATTGCTGCAGTCGAGCAGCACCGAATTACACACCACAGTTTAATGATGAGATTATTTTTAATCTTTTCATCCAGTTTCACAGGAATTCTGATCAGTGTGTTACTGAATAATCACACTGAATAAACTCAGATCTATGATGAATATGTATGTTAAGTTATTTAACAGGATTGTATTCTCTCCAAAATTAACATTATATTCAAATCTCCTATTTCTAACATAACACTGATTATGCCACAAGTGTACAAAACTAATATTTTTTTGAATTATCTTTTTGAATTAAAACATTTACTTAAAACTAATACTGTTACATGTAGTAATAGCAATACACATTGAAGATTACTGACCATCCAAAGCACCAGAATACACTCTAACCTGTGTAAACATTTTGATGATGTTGCTTTGATGACCTGCAGACATTCATTTTTTTATTTCACTGCAGTGCACCAAAAAAAAATCAATGTTTGTGTCAAATGTGTCTGTATGTCACTATCTTTATATTAAATCTATTTTGCTTAATGAATAATTGTTATTTGAAAAGAATTAAAATATACACGTTGGAATAATATCACATTTTTTGTCATGCAATTTAACACAATTCAAGACACATTAACAGCTGTTACAATTAACATTTATTGGCAATTAACATTCAATTCAAATTCAACAATTACAAATCATTATAGTGAATGCGTGTATAATAATAGTTCTCTATTAATTACTTTCTGATTGTTCTAACTAGTGTCAGTCAGGTTGTTCACCACATTTACACCACTGATTGTGCATGTGGGTTCTTGTCCAATTAAAGCTCACCACAGTGCTGCGTTTCGTCGGCAACAGCACAGATACAAACGGATCATGACAAATGATAATAAAAACACAAAAGGTAATTAAGAGTTTTCATTAATACAAGCTAAGAACTTAAATGAAATGAAAGTGTCCTTCCAACCAAGACAAGTGATATATGTACTGCTCCAGGGAAAAGGGGCACACAATCCCAAGTATTTCACTTGAGATAAACTTATAGGCCCAATCTACCAACTACAGGATCCAGTGGAGACAAATATGATTAAAACTGGATCACAGACAAGACGGTGAAAGAACACCAGCAGCAGCTTGACACAGGGCTGCAGTCAAATGTATGTTGAAGTAATTATTTTTTTTTCATGATTCAAAGATTAATTTATACCCACAGAAAATCACTCTGCAGCAAAATTGGCAAAAGATCATAGATTGTTTTGAGCCAATTAATACAAACAAACAACGGTCATTTAAAAACAGGGGATTGATTTTGTGAAAGGTTGTCTTGCACACACGATGACGTTCCGTGTGATTGGAGATGACAGTACATACTGAGCCACACAGACCCGAGACAGAGTCAAACTACCTGACTAAGTTAAGTATCAAGTGGACTTTTCTTGCCTCCTTTCCTTTTCAGGGTTGTGTATAACGAGCCGTTCATACGTGTCCTATTTAATACTACTGACAGATGCACTGACTTTTTTGGCACCAGTATCAGATGATCTCGGCCTCCATGTTTGTCTGTTTAGCCAGGTGAAACTCCAACAAAGGTGGTTTTATACATTACAAAATTGTTACTTTTTATAACAAATATCAATATGACAAACATTTATTGTTATTTATTGATAATTATATTGCCTTGATTGTTAGTTTAATCACCAGGATCTGTGTAACCGATAAATATTTATTTATAAGGCCTCTGCAAAGGAGTTCACCATAAGTAGCATGTGCCAGGAGAACAAATCATAGACCTTTGTTATAGGTCACAAGCTTACAGTCTGTTGCCATGGCGATCTCTGGCTCTAGTTGATTCACATTGATCTGTGGGAATCAAATAAGAAACATCACTCATGTGAGCAGAACAACCGTTTACATGCTGTATGTGCGTATATAATTTAACGCTACTTAAAGATTAGAGACAGCTTCATGCCTAAGTAAATAACTCCTAAAGGCTTACAATGTTCTGTGTTTATCGTTAATGTGCAAAAAGAGCCAATTTGGCAGATTAAACTCTAATTTGAGGTTTGAATCTTGTAATACTTGAAGCAGACAGATGGCTGTAAGAGTTGGAGGCTCCTAATCAGACATCTTGGTAGGTGTGAAATGGGGAAGTGGGACAAATTGAGGAGGCGGGGGGTCCGGGGGCATTCATGTTGCTTTTTGGTGAGTTCTTTTTTTCATCTGCTATGCTGGTGAAAGTGCAAAAAGGGAGTAGGGAGAGAAAAATAGGCCCCTCCATGAAACGAGATGCAGCTTTTCACAGCAGCACATATGTCTGAAGTTTTTTGCCATATGGCTGTCTATTTCCAGTCGTAATTAAATCCTTAACATTCAAGAGCCAGAGCTGGTTGGCTTGTGTCAGCAAGTCACTTGGCAGGGGGGGACAAAGAAAGAGAGAGATAGAGGGAAAAACAAAAGCCCTTAATGAGTAGAGTGGCTGAGGCACTAAGGCTAAAGTTAGAGCTCGGCCTGCTGGCATTAATGAAAGGAGGCAACGCAACGCTCCATGAGCCGACAACGGGGCAGGTTGGATACGCCTCATTAGGAGAGAGACCCTGGAAAGCTCGCTGGGAAATGTTCAAGAGTTCCTGAGTCCCTACTTCAATCACTGAAACAGACCAGATAACTCCAGCATTTAAAGGAACAATAATGTGAGCACAGGATTGTTAGGAGACACATTTTCTCTGGAACAATCGCATTAGCAGATTGATTTGTGTAGGCGGTGAGATTGACTTAAATGAGACATGAAGATGTGTAGCTCAACAAAAAACGTTTAGTAAAACCTTGATTTCTGGCCAGTGTAAACACACTCTAAACCAAGGGGCACAGTAGAGTTCACCTCTTTGGTAAGAATATAAGGCCATGCATAGCATAGCATTTTTGCCTGCTGCTTTTACACCACTAAGTTCTCTCTGATCAAGTGCAGAAAAAAAGAGTTTGGCACCAGATAGGACAGAAAAAAAAGACGACTCAACTGACAAAAGTAACGTTTTAAGTTCATGAAAAAACGGACAAACTGGATCGTGTGTCATGTTTCAGAGAATTTAACCAGCTCTCACAGGTTTTATCTGTGGTATGACTGCCTGCTAACCCTGTTTGACAAGAATCATCACCAAAACAGATTTTCGCCATGAAGTACCTGAGACATCTGGGGAAAGAGGCTGATGGCCAGAGGCAGTGCCAGGCTGAAGGCGGCGAGGCACACGAGGCTGTGGACCGGCAGGACGAGCCTCCGCTGCCTCTGCAGGAGAGGAAGTCTGGTGGGACAAAGAGGGAAAGACTGAAGGAGAGGGAGGCGGTTTGGAGGGCTCTCAATTGCAGTAGAGGTGAGTAAGACATATTTTCTTTTCTCCTTCTCCCTTTTCGTTGTTAGGCCAGTGTCTGTGTTTCTTTTAATAGACAGGTTAGCTAGTTTAATCAAATCTGGTGGTTGAGAATGGGTATAACAAGCCTTAAGAAAATGTTTTCTTTGACATTGGCCCCCTTTATTTCTTTTTCACACTGGCTTTTCTTTTGCAGGATTTAGCCCAAAACTAAAACCACACTACAATGTTTACGTCATTAAATGCAATTTTTAAGTTTGTTTGTGACACTACTGACAAGAGATCACAAAAGCCAGACAGCTGGAGTAATTTGACATGGAAAATGGTATTTTCTCGCAGTCACTTAAAGGAGGTTTTACAGGTCCATATCCAAAAATGTATTTCTCCACCCTACACGCTGGCCTTCGTATGACAATCCACCCTTCAGTATGTGGGACAGCGAACGCAGCAGGAGATTGAGAAAGAGCTGCACCATCTCCCCTCCACCAGTGAGAGCTACTGCCTAATGAGGGAGCTCATTAACACGTACGGCTGCCATGGTTTAATTAGGCTACACATCCACACAAACCTGCAGATACACATCTTAGACGTACAAAGAGGTGTCAGTGGCACTGAGTCGTCAAGTATGTGAGATGTGAGGTACATATGGGCACGCATGTGTAAACCGTACAGTCAGGCGACATCCAAAATCACTGACGCTTCATTCACCTGAACCACAGAACCTGGCGAGTGGCCATTTATAAGTTGAGGCCTCAGTTTACATGAACCTTCGACACCAACGGCCGAGCTCCAGTCACCATGACGCCTTTCACCAGAAATCCCCTGCTGACTTGTGTTGTGTCGAACATACGTACAACAAGCTGCCAGTCAATGACACGACACGTACTTTCCAAAGAACCAGAGACAGAGTAGACTGTGCTGGCATTCGTTCAATAGGTTATTTAAAAAATACAATAATATTGTGATGACAATCGTCGATTCCAAGGGGGGTGGAGGGTGGTGGGGGGAGGGGGTGTACATGTACCCATCGTGTTTCGACAATATTCATTTTGTAACCAACACCTTTGCTTTTTGGTTTTCCAATAATATGAAATTATGACAACGATAGACAGAGAACTGTAGATCAGTTAAAAATATCTACAACATGTTAAAATCCATGTTCATCTCAGTCATTCAGTGATATTTCTAAAATGTCAAGATTTCCAAGGGGTGTTTGGTGCAGGGTCACCTTCTGAATGTGTCTCTGTCCCCATCACATTTTAAACTAAACTGAGGCACATGATTGTGATAGCCTTGTAAATTATTTATCCATATTTGATCTTATTTAGGCTCTCTATAACTACCACTCTTATTTAGGCTCTCTTACACTACTTCCTTGGTGGCGTTGTTGTCATACACGCTTTGTACAATTCGTACAAATGCAGCTAGAGGCTGCTGTCATGGCCCTAAATCAGCTCTCAGCAATGTCATCCATCACTGAGGGGCTCCGCAGGCACCCATCTCTGTCCCCTTGTTCTCGCTCCATTGAGAGCCAGTGAAGGCGAGCTGACACCGAGGAGCTGAGGAGGACTCACCTGCAACCACCACCCTCCACCTCCCTTCTCACTCTCTAACACACACACACACACACACACACACACACACACACACACACACACACGTTCTCTCTCTTCCCACTGTTCCTTCACATAGCTGCCAGGAATCCCAAACACACCTGGGCAGCAGCCGGCCCTCGCTGTCTGAGCCCACCTGCTCGCAGCGAGTGGGACAAGAGGCGTCAAGGATTTACAAAGATGGCTGCATTCCTCAGCATGCCACAGTCAGAGTCCAGCCATCAATCACAGTGGGTCCATATAAGAGCAGTGTCATTAAGACGTCATTACAGCCACATTACGGCGCAGTGAGAACGCTCAGACGAGGATGTGGGTGCTTCAGAAATGTGATTAATCACAATCACTTCATTGTTCCAATTTACTAATTGGCTTTTAAAAAAAAATAATAAACACATATTCTACCAGAAAAGCAAAATTACTGCCATTGCTAAAAAAATTACATTGTCAGACAGAAGGGACGTTTGTTCTTTCTTCTTTGGTCTTTACTTCTGTACAAATTCCATTCAAATTCAGAAATCTCATTATTTACAACAGAAAGTGAGTTCAAAAATTGAGTTCAAGTCCATCAGCAAAACATTTCCTGGGTTTCACTGGCTACACAAAGCATCACTGCTTACAAACTTCCTATTGGCGAGGTAAACACAGAGTCACTACGGGCGACAAGTTGTCCTGCAGAATAAACAAAGTATATGTTTATTCATAATGTATGTTTCAGACGAAATATTATACTGGGTTGTCATGGCTTGACCTTCATTATGGTGGAATTTATTACTTACTGGATTTTCTAACTGGTTATTTGTTGGCTGGTTTATCTGAAAAAAGGTTGTAAATGTTTTCACAATGTTGTGACTGTATCTCAATTTGATTCATCATCACCACAGGCGCTGCTTTATCAGGACAATAAATAGTTGGAAATAGAGTAAAGTTTTAAAGGTGTCAAGCACTACAGTGGCTCTGGAGGACTTACTTTTCCAGCACAGCCATGATCATTGGTGGGAGCAGTAGGATCGGCATTGGTAGAACCACTCGGGTCAGGGCCGTCTCCAGAAGTGCCTATCCAGAAAAAAAAGTACACTTTTACAACTATAGCAATGTGGATTTGAGTTTTTAATTGGTCAACTAGCACAGGCAGAACTTATGTTCTCAGAACAAGGTGACATACATGCCTGGCAGCCACTTTGGATATTCCCACCACGTTCCTGTTGTCATCGAACACACTGATGCCTTCTGAGAGCTCGGAGTGTCGCATGAGCACCACGTTGCAGACGTTTGCACTCGCTGTGTGGAGGTGAGAATATTTATATGAATGTGAATGTGAAGGGTCTCACTTGTAGGAATCTAACATATTTTATTATTTCACAAATGAGCAAATTGTCTTTTCACCCTCTGGCTGGGGTGCTAGATCAGACAGCTTGCATGATGCTGATTGAGCGGGGAGGGGTTCAATCAGGCCGCTTTTATCCAAGTAATTATTGTTCACATAATCGCATATCTCTTGTGATCATAATGCAATTATTCAGACTATAAGATTACACATTCTGGTAATAAGCTGCCAATGTAATTATAGTTTGTCCTCATTTCTATTAGAACAGAACAAAAGCAATTCATTGAAATTCTATGTGTTTGTGAAACATTAGGCGCATCTCTAAATGCTGTTTTTGACCTTTCAAATCAATCATTATCTCTTGAATAAATTGTAATTGTAAGGTCACTGTGGAGTTATATTCCAACTCCTGTATCTTAGAATTTGGCAAGTGGATGTATATTTGGTAACCACCTATCTTTTCATGGAAATGTAGTCAGAATCAACAAATCGAAATCATTTTAAAGCAGATTCAACAGCAGCTCCTCAGTCCTCCGACACTGTGTGATTTGTAATATTATATCACCATAATTTCCACGTGTGAGGAGAAATATCCATACCAGTGGCTGAATGTACATTTATGTCACGCATCCTAAAGATCTGATTTTGACAGATTTTGCAACAGTAAATGTGAACACTGAGCATATTACTATTAAAGCAACAACCTATAATGGATAATAAACTCAGGCTCTTGCTTTCAAAAGTCAAAGTCAAAAGGAGCTTTTCAATTACACTTTACAAACTGATGTTGGTGAAGTGGACTAAGTTGGTTGGTCACTGGTTGGTCAGACAGAAAGCCAAATGTGTCCCTTTATTCCTCAAAGCATATAGAAAAAAACTATTTTAAAGAGGGTAGTGGTGGAGCATTAGGATCAGTAGGTCACTTGACAGAATTCACTTGCCTGAACAAACAAGCAGGCCAACCAATAACAACACCTTAAAGTTTGATAAATTACAGAAAAATGACGGAAAAAGGTAATAATGGAATTAATTAATACACATTAACAGAGGCTTCAACTCATTATAGCAAGCTGTAAAGTATTCCGTGTTTGTAGCTGTAATTTGTCTTTGAAATAATTGCATAAATTCACATTCTAATTGTAGCTCACTAGGAACTTATTACTACTTAAATATCACAACTAATGAAACTTTTTCCAAATACAACTGATGAATCATCTGACAGCCTGACTTTCCCTCAAGTTGAGCTCTTTATAATCTAATTGATAGACAGACAACTGCTTGATTAGGCTATTACAAATAAATATCACCTTAAGTAAGCAAACAAAATCAACCAGGGGAAAATTCAAACAGCACTTTACTTTCAGTCACTTCAATTAGCTTTTTTAATTACCTTTTTATACGCGCTTACCAAAACAACAACAGCAACAACAATGAACAAACAGAAATCAGGTAAATGAGGCCTTGACATAGACGCCACTTTAAGGGTAATTACCCAATTTGTTTGCGGCAGCAGAGTTCTAACAAGCAGCCAATTACCAGGCAAAGGCTGAGCTGTCGAAACCTGTTGATTTAATTAGAAGAACTGCCGCGGTACGGGAAGGGAGGCAGGCAAACATTTAATTATGAGCCAGCAGCCCGGAGCATTCTGGGACAAGGGTCTATACCCCTGGGTGTGACTGTGTGTTTGGGCGAGGGAATCAGCTATGTAGCTGCACCATACGCCATAGAAAGCAAAGAAAAATGTACGATGAAGTGAAGTGATTCGAACCATTCAGCTGCGTTTCACTTCATTTGTCCTAAGAAGAAAGGAGATTTAGTTCAGAGACAGAAATGGGATCGTTTTAGTTTAGTTCGTTTTCTGTATACACGCAATCATCTTCAGAAATGCGTGCGGCGTCCACACAAATCCAGTAAGTATGCAGTAGTACTTATGCCTGTAGGTGGCACTGTAGCACTGCCACAAAACCACACCAGAAACAAAGAAGACTTGGAGCATGCGCACAAAACTAATATGATGTAAACAAAGACATAAGGAATCAACTCACAGAGGATGTGAATCAAACAAAAATGAGACACTTGTGTGGACAAACAGACACTTCACATTCCAACAACTTCTGCATCACCAACAGGGTGAGCCGCAATTGTTGCTGTTAGCGAGTTAGTGAGTGCAGGTTAAGGGGGAGGTGGGGCTATGGCATTGGCTAAGGAAAGATGCATATAGATTGTATTCATGCAGGTGAAACTGTGTCTTCAGATTTATTCATTCAGGGGCCCGGTTTAAAAAAATGATCACATTCGGGCCCCAAAACGCCAGTTCCATGTGGACTATTGTGGATTCACCTGAACTCATCTCCATATCGACATGGCTTGAGCTACTAAAAGCTGCTAAAACACAGAGATGCTGCAAAATCCACATAATGACGCCTCAATTTAACGGCACCAACGTAAAACCAACCCAGTGTGATAGCACTCTGACAAACACGCATGAGCTGTGACCATGTTCGCTGCCTGCTTAACGGCAGAATATTCATGCTAGTCTGCATCTTACACAGACCACCAATGCCTAGATGCGGCCCAATAGTCTTGCCTTGAAAAGGCTGCGTAAAAACGCGCTTGAGATCACAGAGAATTTGTAAAACACGATCAGGCTTCAGTGTGGGAGGATGGAAGCAACAGAAACTACAGCAGTGAAACACAATGCGTTTTTAGAGCTTTTTTTTCTCCATAAAGCCAATCAAGTGTACATATGTACTCTGCTTTAAGTGTTTTCGAGTTTTGAGGGCACATCATGCTGTGATGCTGGTTACCACAATGCATCAAGCTGAGATTTTACATTAAAGTAAGTGAATGTAAAATAGAATTTAAATTGAAGCTGAAATTCATTTAAGTCTGAGATTTAGCATGAAAGAGTACTTCGATGAGCTTGAGCTGACCCATGAAATGTTTCCCTGAAGAGTCTCTGACTTACCAACAGCTGGAAATGGGACGAATCTTTGCACCAGGAGTCGTGAGGTGGGACTGAAGTGACTGGCTCTCTGGATTAACACATTGAGTCCGACCTGAGGGGAACCACATGGAAATAATTCAGTCACAGTCAAATGTGTTTATGGTCTAGAAAACATTCCGGTGTAAGAAGATGTGTGCTAAATTGGTGGCCATTTTTTCTCCAAGCATAACCACTTAAATAATGTGACACCACTGTATTTAAATGGGGCAGAGGGCTGTTGTCATATTGTGCTCTCAGATAACAAACCACCATCACCCCACTCCAGCCTCCAGCTCTCCTCACAGCCCAGCAGGGGTTTCTTCACCAGAGCGGATGTTTAATTGGAGAGCTCGTACCCCCTCCTGGCCTGTTGTTCTACCCTACAGACACCCCACCATTTTTTTTCCCTTGTTGCTGTTGTCAAGCCTGAGGGCAGCTGCTGAATCAGCACCAAGAGGGAGCAGTAATTGGCTCGGTTTGAGCCCCACGTGCACACTGAGGCCGTGTCAAGCAGGTGTGCTGATTTGTATAAGACCCTTTTGATTTGAGGGTCTCTGATGACGATGAGAAAGGACTGAATTGATAAGGAGTGTTTAAGGTTCATCATATTCTTTCACACCCTTTCCTGTCAAATAAATGAAAAATCTCTATTTATTGATTTTATTTTTTATTACATACATACACGTTTATACTGTATATCTATGAACATTTATGAATGCATTTTTCCTAAAAACTGGAAAGGAACCATACATGGTAAATGACTTGACTTACATTATTGGTGACATTTATTAAAAAAGCTTTAAAAGTTAAAAACTTATGTATCAATAACTCGGGTGGAAATGTTAAATTTGTAAAAAAAAAAAAAAAAAAGGAAATAAATTTGTTAAAGATATTTTAATGATGGCCCAATAAAAGGGGGAAACAGTCCCCCCCTTATCAGGCATTCATTAAAATAAACTTAGGCTGGAAAAGCAGCTCAAATAGCACTCTGAGCTCTGCAAACAGCCTGCTGACAGGAGCACTGTCAGCAGGCAATTATGGCTCAAATGCATGATTTGACTGCAGATTTCACACCTTCACACTGTTTCGAGATCCCTCAAGCTCTACTTGCACTGCCCAAGGGTTTTAGAAGCGATAAAGCCAAATTTTATTTTTCAAATAAGTGCCCTGCCCCCACTGGAAATTACATACTAGTGTATAAATACAAATACTACTAATAAAGGTATCTTCAAATGAGCAGTACACATTCTTCTCTGAAATGTCATTTTCTTGATGTTCTCCAGGCATCAAAAGGAACATTTTCTATTTCCAGTTTGCCAGAAAGGAATCATAGATGAAAGAGGAGATTGATAAAGGACCCAAAGAGGCCGCTCAGTCTGCTCTATGATGACTCACGGCTATGGACACTGCACTGGTCACAGCTCCCAGATATCCCTGGACAAATTTCTGGACTGAACTTGGCTGTCGTAAAAATGGAAATGAGATTATAACATGAGAGCTACAGACGGTTTATATACACCACCATTTGTGTTTTCACTGCAGATACAGTACCTTGGAGGCGTTGCGATTGCAGTAGTTTACACAGGCATTGTGACTCTGGTTTAACCACTTTTAAAGTCAGGGAAGAGGGAAAATCACAGGATTATCACAATTAATGGATTTAACAGAGAAAGCTGGATGAGTAATATAAAGTAAGTCATTTTGATTAATGTGTGTTGATACTATCATCTCTGGTGTAAGAGAGGATTTACCTGCCAGAAGATTGTTGACACCAGTGTTTGATTTGGAAGGAGTAGGCCGACAACCTAAACATTTACAAAAGAACAGGATTACATAACATATGAAGAACAACGTAAGAAACAAAATACTAAATACAGGGGTTAAAATAAACTGTGTGAACATAACATAAATGGCATCATATGTGATGAGAAACCTTACCACTGGTGTGCCAAATGGGATAAAACCTGCCATGAGACAATAGTCACGCTTCAGTGTGTTGTTTCTTTTGTGCAGAAGATGAAGAACTGTCTAAACTGATGTTTCAGATTGGTCTGGTCTGGTCTGAAAGACCAGAAAACTTGGATTGTATCTGTAGAGTTGATTTCATCGCCTCTGTTTTCCTCTCACCTTGGCGTTTCTCATTCTTTATCTCTCCGACACTTTAAAAGCTCATTTTAAAAAGGTGCTTTGAGATCAGACCAAAGTACTTGTCGCAGCATCAACTTAGGTCTGGAGACCTGCTGTCACCATAGGAGAGATCTTTTAATCAGCACCCAGCTGAGAGTGACCTTTTCCAGGCCTGAGACTACCCCAAGTGCCCCGTTGAGCCATGACAGTTCCTGAGGTGAACGAGCTTCCATGTTGGACCACATAACAAGCCCCTGGATGCCACTTCCAACACCCAGACACTGTACCTGACATCCGAAAGGGCATGAGGATGTTCTCCCCCGTGTCCGGGTGGATGATGGCCTGTATTAAGACAGAAACTTTCATACGTGACGATGAAGGGTACAGAATGATTCAGGTGGCCACATGTCAGAGTAGAAATTAAAGTTAAAGCAGCATGATTAACCATAAGTTAATAAATTAAGTATTAGTAACGACTGGATTTAATTTTGCTCATTTGTCAAATGTGAGAGTCCCTCAGTAACTGTGACATTATCTCCATGACACTCGATGGTCATCAGACCAGCTGTGGAAGGTCAAAGGTGAACTGTATTATTTACTACATTTTATAAGTCTCTGGCACCTACACATACACTGCAACTGCAACTATACTATACTATACTCGATATTATACGGAAAAAATGTGTTTACACAAAACTCAATAAACGCTGCGATATGAGCTATTTAACTTCATTTAATTCAGGAAGATTTCAGAGTACAGATGCTGCACATCTCTGTCCAGAGCAGTTTTTATTCTAACATTCTATTCTATTCTAACACTTTTCTATTTTATGGACACACACACACACACACATATATATACTGTACATACACACATATATATAGTACTTGGTTATATATAACGTCTGTCCATGACGTCTGTCCATCTGAAGTGAACACATGGTGATTTTAGTCTGGCTGGAGCTCTAATAAGTTTACGTAAAATGCTAAACCATTCACACAGCAACTGTAGTTGACATTAATGCTGCATCGACTCTTTTGTCCCCACACGTATATTGTTGCATAAACAGGTAAGTGCTGAGCTGAAGTGCAAAAAGTGGAGTCAGATTTGTGCTGATTCACTCACAATTCACCTCAATAACCAGAACGAGGACAGACACATAGTTTGTGTGCACTAGCAAGAGAAAGTAAATGAAAGAAACATCTCACCTGCTTTATTTTCTGAGCTTGCCAAAGCTGTAGAGAGAAATAAGAAATATTCATTCCTCAGTGCCTGTGTAGTGAGCTTTTAATTATTTACTAGTCAGTCTGTGTTTCTGAAGGGGTAAAGTGCACTCATTAACTACAATGAATGTCTACAATAAGTCAGTTCACACATGGGGTTCTCCCCGGAATTCACAGGCTCAATTTTACTTCCTCATTAAACAACAAAATCTGTCAATTGGTTCTGAGGTTTTTGTGTTTTCACCTGAGCATCTGTCACGCCTGGTGGAAGAGTTCCTTGTTTGTAACAGTCAAGCAGCTCCACACAATGTCGAAGCCGTTTCTATACATAGATAGATACTTTATTAATCTCCAAGAGAAATTTGCATTGATGAAAAGGCAAACATGATACGTGAAAAGGCAAAGAGGAAAAACATGTCAGTGCTATGGGAGGAAAAGCATCTATCTCCTCCATGCATGTCTTAATGTGTGTGAACTTTGTGTCTCTACAGCTTTCATGCTGATTTTCAGAGGACAAATGAGTTTCCTGAAAGGTAATGAGCAGCTTTCTGAGGCGCGATCACTGTCTAATTCTGAGCAAAGTACAAGGTCATCTGGCCCCATTTGCTCTAATTAGCCTGACATCTGTGTGTTCATGAGGTTTTGTGTGATCGCCCACAGATTTCCCGACTGTCCCTGTTCCACTCTCGTCATTAAGGGCAAGTTGAGGCTACGCCTGGCCCAACAGGGTGCATGAGGTGTGTGTGACTATACACCCTCCACCCCTCCCAGCTGCCCCACACATCCGCACCTCATCACATCCCAAGCTGCTACGGCCTGTACGTTCACCAAAGAGCCTGCGAACAGCTTCATTACCCAAAGCAGCAGAGCACTGATGAACAAAATCACACACACACAGTTCCCAAGAGTAGCTGGCTTTCATTTCTTACATACACAATGTGTATGGGGATCGATCAATACACTGTGTTGAAAGGTTTTAAGATGAATTTGTTTCACAGGCATCTTAAAACCAATACCAAAGGTAAAAAAAAAGAAATATGTTTCTGTGTCAAATTGATAGTATAAAAAGGTAAAACATCATGTTTCTGTATCAAATTCCCTTTCCCTAACCGTCTTAGGGTGACCAGAAAATGATGGCAATCTCACAATCACGTGATATTACTTGAAGTAGAAACACATTGATGACAGCAATGGGCTACATAAATAAACTCTGCGTTCTTGTTGGATTCCTGAGATACACTCATGAAGACACTGACAGAAACCTTGGCAGAAGTAGAAACCTTGGCTTTGGCTCAACATGCTCGTCAAATACAGCTACACTGCTAAGCACATCTATGGGACTGGGAGGTTCCTAACGGAGAGAATCTTTAGTTTGACTTCACCGAAAAAAGTGGGGTAGGCAGCCAAAAAATGTATATAGAGCTGAGTGTCAGCAAGTATTTGATTTGTAATGTTGCACGGATTTCCATGCACTTTGTTTCTCTCCAACTGGCCGAGGCAGAAGACCATCCAACATGCATGCATCCATGTCTTGGATCTGCCTGTTTTTACATGTTCCAGCCAAGCCAAATATCCCAAACTTTTTGTCAGTGTGCCACTGTGAACATTTACAAGACATGACAGACTGTCACTACCAGAGTAGCTGCATTATGCAGCTTCCATTGAAATAAGACTAATAGCGACAACTTTATAACAATTCAATTAATTAGCATACATATTGCATACCTCTGTCACAAAAAGTGTGCTGGGGTCAATCACATCCAAGAAGTGTCGGAATCGACCAAAAAATATGTTCTAAAAGAAGGGGGAAAAAAATCACATGACAGAATGTATCATAATAACCACATTAGACAATGAAAGGTCTATTAATTATTTTTCATCAGACAAGCTATACAAAGCATTTTAAAAATAATAATTTTTGGTAAAAGTAATTCCTTAAGTTGGAACCAAGTTGAGCTTGAGTTTCTTAAAGAGTCACAGACATCCCAGTTGTCAACTTGTAAACACAAATATTCAAGCATGCCAGATGTTTCCACACTCCAGGTGGAGCGTCTTCATTAGGACCTGACAAACAATCTTTTTAGGCTTATGAGTAAGACTATTTGCAATTAATTTCTCGAATATGTGTGCCAGAAATACCCCAGTATCAGTTATTTATTCATAGCTAAACATAAGGAACACATGGAGCTGCGAGAACATTTCAAACAGCACTGGCATACAGCTATGCTCCATGACTTGATTTAATTACACCAACTGCTAATTTGGATGAAAACCTAACTCACAGAAGGGCTTTGTGACGTCCTGAGCATATGGTACAAAAAAGATGCCATTTAAAAACAAATTTCAGTGTGTTACGTTTAGTTATTATCAATCATTCCAGTTTGACCAGCTGCTGAAACTCGTGACATGAGTGAATTATTTCAGTGGTGGAATGGAGGTGACAAACACAGTGGACACCAGAAATGTTGAAAGAAAACATTTAGAGCGATTTAGAGAGAGTACGCATCAAGAGTAATGTTGAAACATGCGGTGGTTTGGGGGCTAACGTTTCTTCTTCTTGCTCTTTTTTGAGCAAACTACTGAGTAGAATTAGCTTAAACAGCTACCGTAACGAGCTACAGCTTGTTTAGGTCAGCTGATGTGCCGTAAATATTTTGTTCTTTGCAAACAACGTGGAAACTGCCAAGTTTCGCTCACGTTGAACGTGATTTTAGTTGCACGTCGATTACCTGGTCGAAACGGGACTTGCCTAGGCGGAAGGTCGGATATTCTGACATCCTGAGGGAAAAAATGTGTTTTGATAATTCTCACCAACTCATTTGAGGACAAAACCCTTCAAAAACAGCCGCTGTTCCTGTCGGACTTCACGCGGTCGACTGTCAAATCAGAGTCAAATGATCAGTAGCCGTGGTGCATTCTGGGTGATGTAGTTCTCATGAGCTGATTTACGGCAGAAGATGCGTTGATGGAGAAGATGACTACATTTCCCGGGTTGCAATAGCTAACAAATATGTTAAGAGTGAAAGTTGCAGTTCAAAAGAGAGACATTGATTTCATTGTTGGTAATAGGTGAGCGGAAATGGCTGTTTTAGTTTAAAGGGGATAATATAGCCCTCTAGTGGTGATTTAATAAAGTAAGTCAGTAAAATGTGCAGGAATTGGAGGAAAAATAACCAACAACTCACAAAACAGGATACAGGATTATTTGTTGATGATGTCATTCAGTGATTATTGGTAACACTGAATATGAAAATAAAATGACCATATTGTTACTGATAAAACATGTTGAACTGAAATATTTTTAAAAAGTCATGCAGTGAGTGAGAAAACAGTAAAAATAAGCTAATTTTAAGTAAATATCATCACATCTGAAATAAGTTACTATGCTTCTTTTACTGATGAGTGAAAACAATATCCAAGTAAAGCAAATAGGGTCATTCAATTTATCATAATGTATAATAAATCACAAATTATAATAATCCTGATGTAATAATATAAATAGAAAAAGAATCCAATATTTAGCAACTGTGGCAAAAGTAATGGGAATTATGAGTCAAGAAAGAAAACCTGAGGTTAAAACACACAAGGAATTTCACCCAAAAATACAGTGAGCAAAACACAAAATATTCTTTATTAAATATACAAAATTTGTGAAACAGAATTGCATCACGAATTGTAAACTTTCCATTCTTACATACTACCTTAAGCACGTTCCACGGGCTACACAGTCAGGGACAAAATACAATCAAACTTCAATAAAAACATTTTAAAATGGAAGACACGGAAGAAGACTTCTACTCTTGCGCTTCAGAAGTGTGGAGTCACATTAAATATGCCTCTACAGTCATCTATGCACTTGATATTGCGATAGCACAGCAGAACCATGATGGTTTGGGGTGATTTGAGATGCTTCAGTCTCACTGGCAAATCATAGTTGGTCGAGTGCTTCAATCACAGAGCGATTACAAAGTGCAGTAAGATGTGATCTAACTATACCATGATCAGTAGGCGGGTACAGTAGAGTTAGCTTCTGTGCAAAAACATCCACAAATGCTGTTAAAAGTGGCATCACATCAGAATACTTGGACGTGTGTTGCAAGGCTTAGTTTTGTTTGTTTTTTTTACTTTCTCTACTGGTATGTATACAATTTGTTATTGTGCAGTGATTTAAACATCATGACAAAGCACAATTTAATCAGTGATCTGATGACATTTCTGTGCCACAAGGAGTAAAATGAGGTGCTGGATTCAAAGAAAGATAACAACCTTAAAAACAAAAATAAGGCAGCATTTGGCATTTCAACACGGCATGTATGCTGTAAATATATCCCTTTGTTAACACCTGGAAGCATTAGCCATATGCGTGCTTGAGCAAAAGTGGGACGTGATGCACAGACACCCAGCACTGGCGTTCAAGTGCTAGCATGTTCGCTCTGTCAGCGTGGTGGAGTTGCGATGATAATGCTCAAATAGGAAGGCAGAGATCAGAGACTTCACCTGATAACACCAGACAAGACCCAGTTAGCTTATGTGGCTGAGCATTCAGGGACCTTAAGGGCCCGTGGGAAAAGAAAGAAGAGGAAAGCAGAGAAAGAAAAGAAAAACATCATTCACCATGCATTTAACGCAAGAACCATTCGCTCGCTGGCTAAGAACACTTTTGAACATTCATGAGCTACAATCGTTTCCCGATAATGTGCACATGAAAACGCTAACATTTGGTTTTAAGTTTTAATCTCAATATTAACGAGGGAACATTTCAGGGTGTTGTTGCAAAACATTTTATCTAAAAATGTTCCACCATTAAATACACGTTGATGATGACCTGTTTCCAAAGCAAAGATTTAATTCTCCATCTTGGACGTAGCAGTTATCCCCCGTATGAAAACAGACTAAAGAAATGCAACATACAGGCCACTGTAGCAAATGTTTTGTCTTTGCTTAATCTAACAGTGACAAAATATGACTGAGTTACTTTTGTTACACACACGTGCTATGTCCACCCCCACAGAAACTAATGTATGGTTTCCTTCAACAAATGAGCCTTTTTTCACATTACTATAAGTTTTTTGAAATTGATGCGCTCAGCTTCAGTCTCTGTTCTTGGGAATACAAACTTCTCTTCCCAATTCATGTTTTAGTGGTATTATTGCAGAGACAGCCAAATCAGCACACAAGTATGAATGCTTACAATGGCGTATTGATTGAGTTCCTGTTCCACCTACACAGAAATCACTAGTCAGGTGTAAACAGCAGTTTTTGCCTAAAACGTGTTTTTGTCAAATGACTCTGGTGACAACGTAATAATAATAAAGACGACAAATGTTCCCTGTGATAGATACAATACCTGCCCCGAAGATGGAGAATCAATCTCTAATCAGACTACACACTTTGGAAAAAGGCCGGCATGACATGGCTTAAAAGACAACCGCTCGTTTTACTGAGTTGATACAGCACACCTCAGGAGTGTGTGTATGTAAAGGAAAAGGACCTCATCAGCTCTGACGGACTGACACTATTTGTGATAATGTGACAGAAAGTGACTAGAGGGTGAGGTGTAAAAGAGGAATCAATGTTTCTACAATCAGGATCCCAAAATGGAACCATGTGGATTTAGAACCCACTGGGCTCATTTAACTCTGAGCTGAAAACCAACTGGCTGAAAACAACCTGAGGACCTGCCACATTCGAAATAGCCAGAACCAACCCCCTCAACGGGTGCGTGTCGCAGCACAGTGAAGCATGCCGGCTGGAAAACGTCGCCTCAGCATCTCTCAGTGCTTGAATATTGGTATAAAAAGGACAGCATAGCAGTGAAAACGACTAAAAAGCTTTTGTGGAGGTTAGAGTGAAAACAATAGACAGCGAACCCTCCCCTCTCACCGCTCATCACTTCAACTTGGTGCGAACTTGCAGGAGTGTGGGTTTCTGCTCCATGATGCGCACCAGCAGTGTGTCTATGTAGTCCTCCAGATCTCTGACCTGCGGCTTCAGCCTCTTCAGCTCCAGCTCCCGCTTGGCCAGCAGCACTTTGTGCTGCTGGAACTCGGCCTTCTGCCTCTCCAGCTCCAACTCCCGTTGCACCAGCAGGGCGACCAGTTCGCTGTGGGTCAGGTGGTAGTATGAGCCCGCCCCTTCTGTCAGAAACTGAAGGCAGAGAGAGATGCTAGCAGGCAGAAGTGAAGCCAAGACAAATTATAGCAACAGTGTGATGTCTTAATTCAATTTACTTTTATGTACTGCACATATGACTATGGCTAATAGTAAGGATTACCCAATACCAATAAACACAAGCTGCAGGTATTACACTACGCCGTTATGAATACACTTGTATGGATTCACTTTTCTTTCATATTCAGTAACCATAACCAGAAACTACATTAAGTATTTGTTGACTTTAAAATTGACAACTCCTCAGTTCAGAGTCAGACAGGAGTGCTTGAGACACATGTAAACACACTTGAGTGAGTGATTGACATAAGTATACTAAATTAGTAAAGTATTAAAGTATACTATCCATCCATCTGTGACAAGGGACGAGAAAGTGACTGTCATCTGTCTGTTAGTTCTTCATGTCAATCCTCTATGCTGGAAGGCAGTGTTTACAGGGGTTTTTTACACTACAACTGTAAACAAGTCTACCTTCTTCCTGTCGGTCTCCTGCTCACTGGACTGGCTGCTCCTCCCAGGGTGGATGGTCGACTTGAGCTTCTCCAGAACGGATCGGCCTTCTGTCCGCTTCTCTTCAGCAAATTTGGCAGTGGTCAGGGGCTTCACTGGGTGGGGGCTGTATGACAACAATGATTGTCAGGTGAATTACTTTCATATGGTAGCGACATTGCTCAATCAAAAGTTCTCAATCAGGGTGTGTAAGGGACCCTGTCTGGTTGCCATAGTGGAGGTCTATTAGAGGTCTAATGCTGTAACAAATACAATGATACCTGAGATCCAAACCTGGGGCACACAGAGAATATAAAGCGTGGCAGAAGGTCGAAAAGAACTTTAACAGATGCAGTTGTGTGACGATATGCTGCTGTCTCTGAGTACTGTATAGAGCTGGTCATAAACCAGCTCTATCCTCTGTAAACTCACGTACCTTTTCTCTCACTAAAACTCTCATGGCTGTACAGGAAGCACAACTTCCTGTGTCACTGACCTACATTTACAAGGAAATTGATCAGATCAAACAGTTCGCTTACAGCTCTGCTGCGGTAATTTGCATTTGCCTTTCCTCATCGGCCAATTGGTTCGGGCCCCGTTGAAATCTGTTTGCATCAAATTTGTTAAATAAGTTGGTGACTCATATTTAGGCTCTACAAACCAACATGAGACAGCATAATACCAGAGAATTGGCACATCAACTCTTTTTTTGAGAAACAGTCATGCTAACTAGCATCACTTCTTCTCCAAGCCATCAGATTTTCCTGATTTTCCAATCCTAAATGTCTCGTGTTCATTCTCGTATATATTAAAACATTATACCAAAACAGACAGGACAATGGAATTTGGCATCATTTGGCCTCAACATATTGTCCTTTAGTCCTCCAAGATGACACCAGACATGGACGCTTAAGATCCTCCTTTTTTAAACTCCTGAATCTTGTAAATGCAGTGACGAGGCGTAGAGGTGGTTAGACAGGTGTAAGACTCCCCAAAGGAGGAGAAACAGGTGAAAATTGAAATGAAATTAGCTCAGTACAGAAAGTCTTAATTGCATGTCTTTGTGCAAGCAAACATGTAGAATTGTGTTAAATGTGTTATTACCCCAAGGTGAAAAGGAAACGCTATCAGTGACACAACAACACCTTTTTTCTGCCTCACACAATGCCTGGTTTGTGGTTGAGATTTTGGTGAATGTGTGAGAACACTAGCTGGCCCTGTGGGGAGGGGAGGAGGTGTGTGTGTATTTGTGAGTACATGTCACGAGGG
>CAAKHB010006340.1:96656-146361 GCA_901007665.1 Aeoliscus strigatus
AGAGTGATGCAGTGGAGAATCAAAAGAGGTCACAGGACCAAGGGGGTGGTGACTAGATGGGGGTGAGGGTGGGAGGGAGTCAGTGCTGGGCTCTAGTTTACGTGACACCACCAGGCTGTGAAAGGAAGAGAACATAGTCCTCTTGATTAGTGTGGATTGTTGACACAGCTCAATAAAAAGGCCCCCAGAAGGGTTTTCTTCCCCAATATTCCTTAAACATTCAATATTATCACTGAGCAATCTGTAACAATTACACAATATCTTCATTATCATTCACCCATGATTCAATATTTAGCATGACGCGTTGAAGCAGCTGAGTGTAGTGACGACTCTGCAACTGGTGCCAACTTGGCGTTCGTTCCCCAAGAATCTAGTGAGCATGTGTAGGCTGGGGAAATGTAAACTAACTGGCAGTGAGGTTTTCAGTGTTGTACAGTCCAAAAATGCTAACCCCCTTGAAATAAACATGTGCTTATCTGTAAAATATTTGTTTTTGCTCAAAGTGTGTGAAAATGTAACATATGTTCCTGGCATCACTCCTCCAGTATTCTGATGCACTGAAAGAGTGAATGTGCTTGTGTTAAGAGTGGGAAACACCCATACACACCTGCTAACGTCATCATTAACATTCAAATGATATTGACCCACACTACGATGTTGACAGCTGATGTCTGACGAGCAGCTCCCCGCCCCATCTGCACTGCAGAGACATGCTGTAACCATAGTTACAACTACTCACAATTGAAATCCAAATTGAAGACTGCTGGTACCCAACAGAATTTAAGGATTGTCACCTCAAAATAACATAAACAAAGAGAACAGAAAGCTCTGTCTCGCAGCATCACCAAGCTGCCATTGCTTCCTTTCCCACCATCTTATTTCAGGACCCAGTTGTCAAGTTAAACAAGCTACCACAAAAGGCAAAGTAACAGAAGGACTCTGAAATATGCATCTATACCTTTCCATAATCCAATAGGGAACCAACATTTCTGAAACCACTACAATGTTAAGCAAGAAAGTGAAAGCAGGCAACTGTAAAACATTTTCCATTTATATATATATATTTTTTTACAAAGTCACTGAAACTGAATCTGTATGTTTTTGCGGTGGTGGGGATTTTACACAGGTAACTGCCCAATGGATCAATCACATGTTTTACCATGTAGATACACACAACGTCAAGATAAAGGCTCAGAATACATCTGTAACAAGCGCGTCAAGTCATCATGTGGGTGGGGGTCAGGTGACCCAAGACATCCTGTTCAGCAACAATCGCCACTCCACAAGATGTTCTCAGCCCAGATGAGATATACTGTATAATCCCTTCAACTGGTCTCTACCCAGCTCTAACTGCTGGCGTGCCAATGATTAGTGTGCTTCTCACCTGGGTTTGCTGTGTGAATCCTTCGATCCAAACCATCCCTTATGTTCAGTGGCTGCAGGAGCTGGAACAGTCTCATCACCGGACTGGCTCGTCCCTTTCCCCGCAGATTCACTCATCCCATGGGAGAACAGGTTCCTCCTCTGCTTCTTCCCTTGACTCTCCGACTCCACTGAGGAGGAAGAGGATGGGGCCTTGAGCTGAGCCGTCTGTCCGGGGAATTCATCCTCTTCACCCAGCATGGGGCCACTTTTCTCAAGGGCCGCTGCTATGGCAGCCTTCTCTTCATCCCCAGGTTTGTCAAAAGACCAGCGGCGTCCATCGCCAACAGTGCCTTCAGGGAGGGCTGTGGGAGCTCGAGGGCTAAGGTTCTGCAGTGACATGGAGAGAGGCAAAGTCTTCTGCAACAGTCCCAGGCCTAAAGAACTTACTGGTTTTCCTGAGCCTGGGTCCAGAGACTGGACATTGTTAGCGTGGCTTCCATTAACGCAAACAGTGAGCTGAGGCACTGCAATGGTGATCTCACTCGGCTCATCACCGAACTCGCATATCAGAGATGAAGACTTGGGTGACGTGTCTGCTGTGTGCTCTGCAAAAGTGAGGGAATAGGAGGAAATTAAAAGCAATAGAGAGTAGAAATGGAGAAAAGATTCAGGTGATAAATGATTTTGCTAATTTTTATTAATCTAACTTGCAGGCAGCTGAAACAGAGCGATAAAACCTTATAAGTGTCAATATTTCATCACAGCAAGACAGAACTGGTCAACCTGGTATAATGCAATTTTTTTTTTCTTTTATGTGAAACAGAAGCCAAGCCGAAACGAAACACCATTATTACGTTCAGAATGACTAAGCTAACATGATTTCTATTCATACAGTACTACAACTGTACTACTACTGTAAACTGATGTACTGCTCCGCCCCTATGCATTATTTTTTATAGTGGACACACAGATGCAGCTTCTTTTATAGACGCAGTCAATCTCACATTTACATTAGGGACAGGGCCTTATAAATAAAATGTATTATTATTATTATTAGTCACTTATTTGGATGAAGAGATTTTTCATTAAAAACATGTCTGAGATACACTGAAGCTGAAATGGAATTCTGCACAGCAGACATTTATGACTTGAACCTCAGGTGTAACTAATTATATTAACCATGGCACTATTCCATTTAGGTGTCCCAGTTAGCAAAGGCTAAATGTAAAGGCCTTTACATATAAATAGAACACAGTGATGATTTAAGTTAGTAAAAGCAAAGGACTGTCTGAAAACATTTCACTTGGGGGGGCGGAACCTTAACCTGAAGGAATTGCTGACCAGTATTATGCAACTACGTAAATGTGCAGGGATTCTAGTTTCCCGGTCATTCTCACCTGGGCTGTTGTCTACCGTCAGGTTGCTGCTGTTACTGGGGGAGTTGGAAAGGTCGGAAACCACCACACTGATGCCGGCTGTGGGACTGAGGCTCCCCCCTCGGGATGACGACTCGCTGCTCTCTGAGCCCAGTGATGTGCTGGAGCGTGTATCGGATGACTTCCTCAATTTCCCCCTCAGGAAAAAAGTTCTCATCTTGCTTCGCCGGGCCTCGCCTCCTTCATCGTCCTCATAATCCTCTTCGCCACCTCCATCACTGGGCAGACGTTGGCGCATACGGTGCAAGGACCCGTAGCCACTGGGAAGGATGGCGGATGAGGAGTCCTCATCACTGGATCTCCTCTTCCCCCTCAGACGCTCCTTCAGCATGCTGAATGTGGATGTGCCCTTTTCCTTCATGACCAGGTCATACATGCTGGCTGTCAAGTTGTTGCGGGTGAACTGAACGGTGACTTGAATGTCTCCTCGTTCCTTCTCCTTCTTCCCCGACTTGGAGTGGAGCCGGTACCACCTGAAAGAATTGTAACCATGATGGTTAGTCGGAGGACGTGAGGTTTCCAGTAGTTTTCTCTTTTTACAGTCGTCTTCATCACTCCCAGGTTAAAAACACTCAGAAAGCACACGCATGCCAGAGTAGTCGACACACACTTACCTGCATCTTGGGAGAAGTTTGGGGGTTTGCTGCCGAGCTAGACATCAGCAGGGAATGTTCTACAAAGAACAAGCACTGATCTTTAACTCATCTGGAACCAAGTTCTACCAAAGCCCAGGCAGAAGTACAAATTCTAACATTTTTATTAACACACCCAACAACTAAATGCAAGTTGTAGTGGCCAAAAACTCTCCAGAACATAGGTCAGCATGATTGAGGTCATGGAACATTGTGAATGGCTGCATTTTTGTGTACAATGGGGGTAATCTGCCCCCAAACAGTATGAGTGTGTTCCTATGTGTGGTCAGACATTGACACACAATACGCTGAAGGGGTTTCTTGTTTTTATCATCAGAACTACTAAGCAGGAACAAGGACGTACAACAGTAACTGTCTTGAGTAAAAATAGAAGATGATGGCTGAAAAAAAAAAAAAAACAATGGTAAATTCCCTCTGTGAGTGAGCTGGAGCGTTTCGTAAAAACGCTGCATACAAGTGGGTGGAACAGTGCCAACAAGTTGACCGCACCGTGACTCATGGGAAAGTCTCATCTGTTCTGCCGTAACTGATTTAGAACAAAGATGCAAGTGAGAACAAATTCCCCTTTTAAACATGTTTCTGACACTCGATGCCACTGATGACGAAATTAGGACTAAAAGCTGCATTTATCCATAGATTTAGTGTCATATAGCTGTTTTCACACCACATTGACTTTCTCAGTTGCTCTGCAGTATCATGCAGCAGAGAGGTACACACTTGCACACATATTATCCTCACATCATATCACACATATTATGCTCAACTAAAGTGAGCAATGTGGTGTTCCCACATGTTCTTCACATTTGCTTCAGACTGACGAAAAATGGCTATATGTGACATGTAAATAAAAACAAAACACTTTCAGTATTAGCTATTTTATAAGGTGTGTATCAGGCTAGCCATTAGCAAGTTGCTGCATAGCATTGGCTACCAGCTAACGTTAGCACGTATATTCAACATGTAAGGTTTATCACATTAGCTAAACAGCATTAAACAGTGATACAAGTCAGCATGGTGAGATTATTGCTAAATTATTCAACATAAAAATTACATTGTTGGGAGTATTAGCATCTGGTTGTTACTTACAATGTTAAGTAACATTTAAATGCTGTTGGGTAAAATCATATTTTGTCCTGGTTGGGTGGAGCAGGAGTTTGGAACACTAGCTGGATATAAACCCCAATAACTGCCAGGTAGTCAACAGTTATTCAGAATCAAGCAAACTACAGCCTTAAACTACATTTCCGTGAAGTAGATTATGTAGGAAGAGATACAGGTTGGTTTCCTGGCAGAACTCACGAACATGACTGTTTGCTGGAGAGGAAGATAACAAGTCATTTAATTCATCACACAGGCAATTATGGAACCATCATCCTGCTGCCGACCAGCCAACTCGTAAAGTAACTCAGAGAGTCACATTCAATGCCAGGTGGAGCCCACAGGACTCTCAGTGATTGTCGCATTAACAGGAGTAATTCATGAAACATGAATCATAAGCTGTGGTATAATATGTTTTACTTGCATAATGCCACTGACAGAGAAATGTAAGTTTTATTTTTAGGGATCTGAGAATAAAAAAAAAAATATTGGGAAGTTTCTTGTTATACAACTTAAGACAAGTTCTTCTCCCTAAAACGCCTCTTAGGTTCAGGTTTGAGTTTCACACCAACTCTCTAACAATAGTATCAGACGCCCCTCTTACACGGCATGCAACTCCCTGTAGCCAAGGTGGGGTTCACATTCCAAACACCACAGCAAGGAGCTATGCAAACCTCTGCGCAAACCTCTGCTAACCATCCTTAACCACTCAACCATGCAGAGATCGCAATTTAAGCCACTGTTCTCCCTTCGAACCTGAACTTTTGTTGTTCAGTAAGATTACAGAGCAAAATGTGTGTATCTTATTTCCGTTTGTGTGGTTAGATTTTAGTTTAAATGATGCAGAGAGTATAGTTACACAATCACATCCTGCCAAGAAAATAAGTGACTTGAAAATTTTTAAAACTATTCTTGTGAGAGTACAGAGTATTTTACTTTTGAAAATAATGCAAACCCTATTTATGGGTCATGTGAAGCATGAATATGTCCAGGAAAACCACATCTGAATGCAAGTAAAATGGCTAAATACAGAAACTGCAACACAGACAAAAGGCAGCAGCCCACATTTCAAGCCCACATGCTCAGGCAGAGAACAGGCTGTTACCAAGAGGGATAAGAATCCCACACAGAAACCAGTATAGTTAACCATATGCACATAATAAAATAGTTTTTATGTGCCATCCCAATGTCCCAAACATTCTGCCTGCATTTTGTATGTGCGTGTCCATTTTTTTTTTATCATAAAACAATCTCATTCCAAAGCTGCAGAGCATAACTACATATCTGCTTCCCCATCATACACAAACAGGAAATCACTCCACTCCACCCCATTGCAGCAAGACATCTCCACATCCCCTCCCTGAGCCACAGAGGTGTGGAGAGGAACATGTTGTCTTCCACTAGCTCACCTAATTCTAGGTTTCAGCTTACGACGTCTAAATCTTCCCAGGGAACAACACAGTGCATCAAAACCACCCTTAAAGGTGGAGATTTCCTCACAAGTAGGCTATCAGTGTATTTTATGTCTGCTGGGTTTCTTCAGCCTGGGTGTCCAAGCCAGACAGATGAGGCTCGGTAGTAAAACTCAAGGGCATAGGGTTCTTGTCAAGTACAGAATTTAGGAGTCCACGTTCATCTTTAATCACCAAACATTCATCAATCACCTTCAGATATTTGCACATCTTAACTGTAACACCCACCACATAAGATATCTTTTTAACTAATAGAATAATATAGGTTACTCCCCTGTAAAAAGCCCTAAAATATTTATTAACGCAGATTTTGATCTGGGTTTGGAAATCTTCCCATTAACGTCAGCAAGTCCAAATAATTGGAACTCATGAATGTCACATTTTGATAAAAATAAATGTTCTTTCAAAAAGGATGAAATGTCTGAGCCAGCCAGGCATAGAGCTGTTTCTTGCCAAACTGCCTCCACCACAGATTCAACATGCTGATTTGACAGAACAGAGCCTTCACAAGGTCCAAGTAGACTGCAGTGAACAGCCTGCAAAGAACTACGGTCCATTCTCATCTGAGCATGATTTAGACATTTTGATATATATACGGCAGCCTTGAGAAAATGTGAGGTATTTGGGTGGACTTCACAAATTTGGGGGAGGACTGGGTGATGGTGTGGCCTGACATCCTGCCCCATCAGCACAAATACCAGACAGGTACCAACACCCCGAACCAACATTCCACATCTGGATGTGATGTGTTCTACACTCACCACCTACTTTCCTTTTAATGGCTTCACAAAAGCAATATCCTCTAGCAAACATTCGTGATCTGAGAGATTAACTCTGATAGAAAGAAAGAAAGTCCGATACTTCCTAGTAACCTAGTCAACACAAACAAACATACATTTGCAGATAAAGACGATAACATGTCCATTCAGGCTTTGAAGTGCAGCCATTGTCATTGTAAGACTGATATGACCTGCTGGAATGGCATGAACATATGAGGGTATATTAAATACCTTAGCTCTGTGTCCAGCAACTTATGTTTAACTTAAGGTAAATTTTAGGCTGCTGTGTAAAAGCATCTCTCCCTTTCCTTCACTCTTTTGTTATGCCAGATGGGATATTTGCTGTTTGACTCAGGAAAATAAGATTACACCAATAAATCCTATTTCATCTTATAAATGGACACAGGATTTGTGAATTTTTTTAGGACTTGTGAGTTCACAGGGTTACATAACCTATAACGTCCATGTCATGTCCATAATGTCCATGGTTCCTCCAGGCTGATGCTACTTAGAGTCTGCTGGCTACTCACAGAAATTTGGTCTGTCTTGCTCAGCAGATGGGCATTCAGTTCTCATTCAGTTCAGGCCTTCGACAACATCACAGGTTTCTAAATAACAGCGTTATGTAGCAGGCGTGAGACTGCAATCCAAAGGGTTTATAAAAATCTGACATGGTGAATCAGCACCGTAACATCCACCCAACCCAAACCATGGACAATCCCTGATATGCGGGGAAAAAAAGCTTGAAACAACTTTCAATGATCCGCTTGGAGACCTATTATGTTGAGGCAAAACGGTTCAACAGTCAGCAAAGTGCATCACAAAAATTACATATTTTTTCTTATTAGCATGTGTTGCTTGTTTCTTTTTGGTCCCCAATGTGCTGATCTGTCAGTTTTTGCAGCTTTCCTCTGACAGGCTTTCGGGAAATTCACCCTGAACGCCCACCTTTCCTGGAATCAACATAGACTGCAAACAACATGCAAAGACATCATGGCCAATGCATCCTGTGTCTGGGCTGCGGGTTGATGTGGAAAGCGTGTGTACAAAGATCAAGAGGGGTAAGGTGCAGCTCTCAATAGTCTTCCAAGATTAAGCTGTTTGTCATATGCAGACTTTACGTACTTTCTTTGTGAGTGACAGGCTACATTGTCTGTTTATTTGTGATTGGGGGTATGCCTTTTCTCACCATGCCGCTTTTTTTTATTTACGATTTCAATTTATTGTTGTCCACATCATTCCGTTTGGACACTATAATTACCGTCGGGACCTGAGTTAATCTATTACATTTTTAAGCCGCATCAGCATGGGATAGTAATCATAAATCAAAATAATCATTTCTAAATAATTGTGTGATCCAATTCCTGTGAGGGTTGGCCATGTCTGATATTTGTTAAGTGCAAATATCACTATCGACAATACTTCCCTAAAATACCAGAGTTCATAAAGGATCATTAGTTAAGTGCAAATCAACTTCTAAGTAACCTGAGATGATGCGACAAGCTGCACTGATCATAAACCATCTAGACTAGTTTATCAAAAAAACAGTTTAACTGTACTGACACTGTTTGCCTCAGGGAGTCCTGGTATTGATCAGTCGAGATTCACTGAATATCATTGAATGTACCAAAGACTCCAAACTGCTGACACATCACTGTCACCAGCTGACTCTAACCTTCAAGTGACCAGCTCTAGCCAGGCCCTCAGGAGCAGACTGGTTCCCCTTTCGTCTCATATTCACGGGTCTATCCGAGTGAAAGAACAGTCGGGTCAGACTGGTAGTCACAAACATGTGCTCATCATCTGGCCAAAATATTCAACTGACCCTCAACAGTGTGAGTGTCAGATTAGTCAGAAAAGATGGCCTATGAAAGAGAAACTATTGTTGGTAAACCTGTACCAAAAATGACCGGGAGGTTTAATAAATGCTTGTTGCTTGTTGATAAAAAAAAATTGTTTATATTTGATCTAACATGGACCAACAATCAATAATAGCATCAATGACATGCAAGAGAAATATGTTATATAAATCTCCCTTTATCACACCAAACCTCACGGGAAGCTAGCAGGATGATACCAGAAACTTGTGGGCGCACCGAAGTTCATCAAAAGTTGATTCAGTTCAACAAGGGACATATGGAAAGTTCAGTAAAAGATTGGGCAAACATAAGACTAGGCTGCATCAAATATTTACTGCATCTCTTCACAGTCTGTGCTTATGTGAAACAACATGCTAAAAATACCTCAGAGGTTTGGAATCATGAAACTGTTAGGTAATAATCCCTGGAATTGGGGCAGGCTGTAATCCCCCTGGACCACAACAAGCCTGGGCCACAGGGAAACAACAGTTTGAGAGGCATCAACAAAACAAATGAGACTGGTGGAGGAGGAGGTGAGGATTCTAGAAGGTCTGGGTTCTGGGGGTGAGTCTTGAAGCTTTGAGAGAGGAGGGAGGGGGAGGGTGTGTCTGCAGGGCCCTGATGCAGCACCAGAGAACTGACAGCTGTGTCCCTCACAACAAACAAGGTTGAAACTAAAGCAGAACAAAAACACTGGGAAAGAGAGGAACACCCTGATGAGTTCAAAGGACATGGGAAAACTGATGCTGCACATGAAGCTACACGCCAGCCCATATCTGAAACACACACAAACTATCCCACCGATGAACTTACTGATTTTTCGCGCATCTGCTATCGTGAAAGACTTTATCGAGCTGGATGACCGTCTGTCCGAGGAACACGTCGAGTCCGATGAGCGCCCGGTGCATGACGGTGAGGACCAGCTCCCTGCACCCCGGTGAGTAGCCGCTCCGCCCGCTGCCCTCCAGCACGCCGGGCTGCAGCTCGAAGGAGCACTCCTCCCTCCACTCTGGATCCGTTGTCTTCTCCACTACGCAGGTGGAGTATTTCTCCTTCCCCAGCTGGATGATGGCGTACACGTCGCTGGTGCCGTGCTTGCCCTTGCCACGTAATCCCCTGCCCCTCAGCACCGTCACCTGGACGTGTGTCGGTAACCATTTCTGGTCCTCGTTTGGCGAGGACATGTCCCCCTCCAGGCCGACGTGACGAGGCGCAGCAACCGGGGTGGTGTCGCCAATTCCTCCCTGCTCTGGGTGTGGACAGTCACATCAGCACCGGCGTCGGCGGGCGGTGCCGCATTATGGCCTGTGTTCCGTCTGTCGTCTGTGCAAAGTTTCCTCGTAAGCCGGTTGTTTTGAGCCTTGTGTCTAGCAGCAGTCTGCAGCGGCGGCGGCGTCCTGCCTCGCTCCTCCTGCCGAATGGGGCCTCTCTGCGGGCAGCAACGTCACGCCTCCATCCTCCTGCTTCTGCAGGACGAGGAAGTTGTGCGACGCTACAACACTTAGAACATGTGCCGGACGACAGAGCAGATACACGGGTAGAATTATCCGCTGAAATATATGGTGCGGCATTTCCGCTTTCTATGAGCAATTTAACACAAAAACGGAAACATCTGTGTATGTTAATGGCTTCTGTGCCTGGATTACGTTTTCATTTTAACCCCCCACATTTTTTTAAACAAATACCTTACACCGTATGTACTTGATATATACTCATTTTCATTGGTACATGTCCTCAATGTGAAGTTATGAACTCTGAAAATACTAATATCTCATAATATGAATGTTAACCCTTTAACATCGACGGTATCGCTGTTGATACATTCATGCTAGCATACTCTGGAGTACCATAATTACGTGACTATTCAGGAAACGTTAAACGGTTACTTGAAAGCTGAGACAATCGGTGCCCCTGCCTGGTGAGAAGAAGGCGCAAGACGAAGGAAAAAAACATCGATCGGTTTCTGCTGTCAATGAGTTGCTCTTCATATCCAAGTTTCTGTAATTACGGTAAGTGCAATGAGTGCAACTTAATAGCTTTCAGTAACTGTTAATCGTTTTCCAAACTGCAAATAGTGGCGTAGTTTTGGTACTCCAAAGGGTGCTAGCACGAATATAGCACAAACCTTCACCAACACAAAGTGTCAATGAATCAGTGACATTTGACCTCACCCTAACCCACTTTGGGGCATATATAGCTACAAACATGCTAACTTATGAAAGGAGGACAAGGAATATGCCCTAACAAATCATTTTGAAGCACAACCATGTCTTCACAACAGTACACTGAAATGCTATGCTAACAAAATCACAAAGACAAATGGCAGAGCATGCGTCACAGAAATTCACAGATAAGAAGAGCTGAGTTCTCCGGTGGGTTTGTTGTGCTGCTCCGCTTTACAGCTCGTCACAACACACCCAGGTCTGTAGTTTACATGAGGTCACAATCAGTGGTGACAGCTTAGTACCTCAGTGCGAACTGGACTGTTCATTGCAAATGGATGCATGTAGGTGCACGTTGTAAGTTGTTGTGCTTGGAATCTGTGGTCTGCACTGGCCTTTACATGCCAGTGAAATTCAGGGATGCAGTCATTAAACTGGATGCTGATCATTTCGTTAATGCTAATGAAGTAATTTACTGTATGAGGATCATCAGGATTGATTTTATGCTAATTCTAAATGAGATGACGCAGTTTGAAAAACATATCTAGCTATAACCTTAATCTATAATCTATTTTATACGTTTGGAAATCCTGGTTGCAATCTTGAACTTGTCCACAATATGTGCACTGAACCTACACAATGATCCTTTACACTTCACTTGTGTGTTTTTATGTTTTTATTTTCTTTGTGTTTGTAGTTTGGGATATTTAATGAAGAGTGTATGCTCACCAAATTAGCTGGTGTGCTAGCATGTGCTCTTGCATTGTTGCAAACTAGCATTGGCTCCTGGAGAAGTTGGAGTAAGTTAGGGGGGTAGACCATTTTAATATAATGAACAATTCAGTTTTGTCAGTATCTTACAGTATGTTATATTCATCTTATGTGTTCTTAATAAACACTGAAGTGTCATTTTCTGATTGATTTTTTACATTTTTTAACATTTGTCTCAATGTTTCGAGGACACTTTTTCAGCTCACACTCACCCTTCTTGTCCTTGTGTGAATTCAGAAACATGATTTTTTTTACCTTTTTATGCTATCAATTTGACACAGATGCTTGTGAAACAAATTCATCTGAAAACCATTTAACACACCGTATTGATGGATCCCCATACACATTGTGTATGAATGAAATGAAAGCTGGCTACTCTTGGGAACTGTGTGTGTGTGTGTGTGTGTGTGTGTGTGTGTGTGTGTGTGTGTGTGTGTGTGTGTGTGTGTGTGTGTGTGTGTGTGTGTGTGTGCGCTGAACACAGCTCGTATGTGAAACTGTATTTATGCTTTAAAACTGATCCTGTTCATTGGGATTTAAAGAGCAAATGAATTTAATTTCCTTTGTAATTAAAGTTCCCCATGTGTTCATTTACACAGTAATGGCATCCAGATGGAGAAACAAAAAAACAATAATCACTCACCTGCTTCCAAGTGATGTTCTTAAAAATATCACAATAGTGCGGTCCTTTGTGTAGATACATTATTTACTCATGTCAGAAAGTCATTCACTTAACTGATAATGCAGCTGCACTGGTGTTCACTGTATATCTTAGTTCCTATGCATTGGACAGTGTGTCTATACAGGGTATGACTTATCACACAGCAAATTTGTTACAGCTTTGATCTGCTACCCACATATGAAATATGACTTGGGTTAATTGGTGTTGACAGGAAGAGGTCTTTCTTTCATTGTGGGGATTTCTTTGTGGGTATTTTGACAGAAGCACTTGAGATTTTCCACTCAGGTTAAGACTGAGTCAGCAGATTGGCTCTGAAGTGGAGATAAATGAGAAGGTGCCAAGTTGAGCCTCTTGGCAAATCTTGGCATCCATGAAAGATGGAAGTGTTACAGGAAATTTTTGACTATGTCTCTTTTTGTCTCTCTTTCTGACATCAGCATTTATTCTCCTTTTAATGCATACATTTTCTCTGTCTGCTTGACTGATATTTGTCTGCATAGACAGACGGATGAATGCAACCACATGATAATTTTATTACATTCTTGAGTAATATTTAAGATATTATGGCTCTCAAGATGCCATCAGTCAGCATTGCCAATTAAAAAAGTACTTGGAAATTCACAAAAACATCAAACAAAAGTTTAAACAGCTATGTGTTTAGAGCAATGAGAAATGGTGGTTTTGATTAATTTTACTTTTAAGAAATAAAATGTTTAAATTATGAAATGTAGGTTGTATTGAATATTTTCTGCATCAGCACATCAGGTTTCACGTTGGTTATATTCACACATACATCATCATACACACAGCAATGAGATAGTAAATTTATATTTTCACCTGAGAGGTTACTAGTTTTAGGGCTTCATGAGTAATATGTGTGTCAGATAAATGTGAAACCTGGATTACACTGGCAGTTTTTTGTTTGTTTGTTTGTTTGCTTACCTTTCCTCTGCAGAACTCTGTCTGTGAACTCGTGTTAACGTGTTTGCCTGAAAAGCTGTAATTGTGCTGCCAGTTGGATCCTGCGGCGCCCTCTGTTGTGCATCTCAAGAAAACACAACCACTGGCTAAACTCATGATTGTCAGTGTGAGCATCATCTGAGGAATACTTTACACCATTACCATGAAACAAGATTGCAACTTATTATTTAGCTTGTGGTTTAATCCTTTCCATTTGAGGTCCAGCTTGACCCCCAATTTTTTTCGATGATTTTTTTTCTTGCTCTGTTGGATGTTAAAGACGTTAACATATGAGCAGGACCGAACAAGTCTCTAGTTTGCTGCTTCTATAAGAGCGGTGTGGATTCTTGGTCATTTCAATATATTTCATATATTCAGAGTGGACTATTCTGGATAAGTAGAGAACGTATTTGTATATGAGCAATATTTGGACCATCATTGTTATAGGTTTTAGGACACAAATTAGTTTCTAATGTGTGGAAGACCATGTATGCATTAAAACAGGACAAATTAAAGATAAATACTTAAGTGTGACGGATATGCATGCATTCAGAACCATTCATCAAAAGGATATTGTGTTTGGCAAATGCCTGAAACTCTATGTATTACGATCTATGGAAGATAAATAATGCCCCTAAAATGTTAGGGTTTTTTCTATTTTTTTAATTATTTTTTAAGCTTTTTTTTCTAAGTTTATCTTCACTTTACTCCCAACAATAATTTATTTTACTTGAATGAGAGTTTCAGAATGAAGGAAAAAAATCGGAACTTAATTTCACTATGTTTGTTTTAGTGACCTTTATCCTGCGTCGTATAATACAAAAAGGTTATTGGTTACAAATAACATCTAACGTCTTGCTTAATGCAATGCAGAAGAATCTGTCTGCCTACATTGGTCTAATCACACGGGACAAAACGTATTTGAAAGCCACAAAGGCATCTAACATGCACAAATGAGAGGCTAAATGTTAAGCAGTATTTTTTTGACAAGCTAATCTGCCTTATTAAGATATTATCCCTGCCAATCATGACCACGACAGATTCCTATAGAAAGCCCTGTGAAGAACAAGAGGCTCTCATCACCTCAGCTATTTCTCATCTATTCTGGGAGGTGAGCTGTCAATCATCCACTGATCAGGCTCATAGATTCATATCGGAGGCTGACACCAACAGCTGTTACATAACCACAGCTAATCCATGTGCACGATGGGGCACCGTGATTGAACACACACGTATAAACAGACTGTGGTAGACAATAAGGGACAGCAGCTGCCCCCAACAAACACACACACACACACACACACACACACACACACACACACACACACACACACACAGTGGAGCCAAGAGAAATAGATATATGAGGCCTGAGATGGATCCAGTTCAAGCACCAGAGTGCAAATGGCCTACTTAGAGTTTAAACTGGGTAATTAGAAACCTAATCAGGGCTCACTTTGTCACCCCTGATGAACGTAATGAAATGCCAGTGCTCCTGTCTCGTACATGACACTCTCGTCAACCCAGATTCTAAGGCCTAAAACAGCTGTGACTGTCTGTAAACACATGTCCCATCACATCATGTCAGAACCTCATGACAAAGTGATTTAAGATAATGAAAAGTGTCCATTGCAATATGTTATTTATCCCACTCAGCTCAAGCACAGTCACAAGCACAAATTATATGAACCATTTCAGCAAACCATGCATCTTTGTCAACAAAAAATGTTTTGTAGCTGTTTCTGACTAACACGGTGGGATTACAAATATTATATTAACGAACAGGTCTTCTAGCTTTAAACCAAAGTGTTTTGTGCCATATAGCAATACATAGCAATAATAATAGCTGCATATAGCATATAATAGCAGTTAGATAGCAACTGAACCTATGTATTCAGTGCTTTAAACCTAAACCAGTGTTTTTGTTCAGATGGGAAACTATTGCTGCTAAAAATAAATGACATTAATGTTTAATGTGCACATGGTCCCTTACACCTACAGTTAATTGACAATTGTATCCATGATCAGGAGAAAGGGCTTCAGGACTTTATTTAAATTTTAAACAGGGAAATTCGTATCGTATTTGTGTGTCTGACAGAAGATGAGTGTTATCCTGCCAAACAGCACAGGGGATTAATTCAGCGCCACCAGCCATGAAGCCTTCAGAGAAGCAGATTCCAGCCTGCAATGAAGGGCTGCTGCGTTCAAATGCCCATCGAAAAAAACATAAAAGTAAACAGAGAAGGTTAAGTTTTAGGTAATATTTATACAAAGTTGTATAAAAAAAATAGGCCAGTCTAAGCTGTGCCAATACATAACGTCAGCAGAAAGTCTCTTAATGTTACATTTGCTGATCATGGAGAGGCAAAAAAAAAACCCCACAAATGTGAACAGCAAATCGCTTCCAAAAATAAAAATTATGTTTGTTTGAGATCTTATCTAATGTTGGATGAGACCCATAGTTCCCACAGACCTGAACGCAGCGCGTCTCCCGCGGACGGCAGCGTTTCGCCGCCAACAGTTGTGTGGAACAGCTGGCAGCGTGTTTTTCTTTGTGGCCTCAATAATACGGTGTTGGTTTACCAGCTCTGGGGATGTGGGCTCTCCCTTTGTAACGCTTAACCAGAGACTTAGTGGTCTTTGTCTGATTTATATTTTAATTATCTGCTAAACTGCGGCTGAGGGCCATGTGGGAAAGAGCCTCGGTCTGACCTCAGCACCTGTCAATCACTCCGCAGAGACGTTACGTCGACTCTGAATTCAGCAGAACTTTATCACGTTTGTTATTTGTCATTAAATAGAACTAATAATAATAATAATAAATCATCTTGTTAATTTTTTCCCTAAAACTCATGTTTTTGAGATAGTTTACACAAATCTGCAGATTGCAAGAGATGCAAGTGGTGATGCGTCTTAGAGCTGAACTATTGTCTTAATATCTGTGTGTCTGTCGCCATCTATCGGGCGGAAACAAACGCTAAGTGTGAAGGGAAGGGATTTTTTGATGTGTGAAGCCTAGATGTCATTCAGAGCCAAACTTCTTTCGCTTCAGTTTTGCTGGTTATATGTAGGAATCATTGCATGTAAGTTGACGCTCATGTTTTTTGTTTTTTAAAAAAAATCTTAAATAAATATCGTCAAGTTCTTCCAGTTAATCTTCTGTTTAATTTCAAGGGCGTTTAAGTGTTTGAGACGTTTTCTGCCCATTAGGTGGATCAAACAAACTTTTTGTAATTTTGAAATAAAGCATCTTATTCAAAATTACAACGAAATTAAAACATAATGTGTGGAGTGAAAATTAGCCTTTTGTGAAAATATACCAATTGTGGGTCAAACACAAAGGGCAGGATAAACATATAATTTCTGAGACCATAAAAACATTTACTTTTTGATTTAATATTGTTTAAATGAGATGGATGAGAGGGAACATAGATCAGAGGAATCTCGTGTGATGTTTTCATTTCATTGTGGTCTCTCATGTATATTTGCTTATTTTAATTTTTAAAGCATTATGATAAAACACTGGTATATTTCTGCATGTAATCTTGATATACTTCAAGAAAGATAATAATTGTCGTGTTTGTACTCACTGTCTTACTGAAACTTAATGCTCAAAAAGAAGCCCGGCAATCCTCTCAGTAACAGACCAGAATGAGGGAAAACGGGATGGAAATCTCACTTCACCTCCTGCTGTCGGCTTCTCTGTGCTGAATATTAAATGACGGCCAGATAATTTGTCCTTGTGTTTGTCCTCCTCTGATACTTCCTCTCTGGGCGTCACATCCCCCATGAAGCAGGCTAATCTGCTCCCAGTGGGGCTTCTCTCAATGAAGAGCTGGGAAAAACACTCAGGCAAACAAGCTTTTGTTGCCGAGACAATGCAGGCCACCTTTTTACATCAGGAGGGAGCTCCTGAAAATTCTCCATACATGAGTTGAAGACGTATCAGACATAGAAAACATGTTATATCTTTACAGAGTAAATCTTTCTACTCAAGAGCGGTGGTGGTCGTGGTCCTGAAGTGATCTGAGTGTTTTTACACTCAGATCACCTCAAGGTACTTAAAACAGCTGTGGTACTCTTAATACAGACAGCGTCTCCCAGAACACTTGATGACACATTTGAGTCACAAAAATAGCAGCAACACTTTTGTAGCTGGTAATGAACCAGGGAAATTGAACATTTCCGACATGAAATTGTGAACTTACATGAAGCTCTTCCTTAAATTTCTTTAATCTCTGGTCACTAAACAAACAAAGAAGACATTTAAAACACATCTTTACAAACAGAATGAGAATGCAACTGTGCAAAAGGAAAGGGGGTAGAGATGCAACAGCCTCCCTGCAGGCTTGAAAGGATTGAACCAACACAGTGGAACAAAAGAGAGAAGCAGATCTAAGTGGAGCGAGCAGAGTGAGTTTAACAGAGCCTTTCGATGAGTCCGTCTGACCGTTTGATGTCCCCGGGGAACTCAGAAATCATGTAAGCCCCCTGTAATTTACTGTTTGGTGTTGCCTGGGTTGAGATAATTCCCATGAGGACCTTCTCCTAGTGTTTTTTTTATAAACTTAGGATTTGTAAAGCTTCTCTCGTCGACCCCCTGCAGGTCATAAGGGCAGGAGAGCACCATGACCCTCCATGGGCCTGAGACTGTGTGAGATACATGCCTGGCGACGGAGGCAGATTCTTAAGCATTTCACACTGATTTAGCTTTGCAAAGAAAAGAAAGAGGAAGAGGCTGTCAATACTTACATATTTTGTCTTTCCTTGCATTGAAAATTGCCATGACAGGGACTGTACCTTGGAACTGTCACGGATTTACTCAGGAAAACATTTCCGGGCCTTTGGATCTGTGTTTCTGAAATATCAGAGTACAATAGTACAGTAGAGGCGCTGGTTAAGAAAAGTTTTATTACCTGTTTTGAAGTGTGCATGGGTACTTCATTCATTTTCTGCAGCTTAATCCGGTTACGGGTCACGGGTGTGCTGGAGCTGATCCCAGCTGTCAGGGTACTTGGTGTTTCTTTAAATATAAATCTAAAACCTGAATTGTCCTTTTCTTCAGTCCCCACGTTGAGCCTGTCTGTATGAGGTCATTTTACTCTGAGGCCACCCAGACGTGCCTGAGGAGTCACAGAGGTTCTTAACTGTCACGGTCAACTGCCGGCTGCAGGAGAAAAGGAAGGTCAGGATTACAGGGGACTGTTTGCGCTCTGAGGCCCTATGCAACCTTCAACCTGCCCTCTCAGCTGACCCCGCTCCAAACCAACACACTGTCCACTGCTATTGACGGAGCACAACAGCACAATGACAAATCCCTTTTTATTATCCCTTTTGAGGTTATCATGGTCTTTCAGCGCCATAGCAGGGAGGTTTATTCGCTGAATTCATCAGTAAACAGCATTATTTGGGCAGATGCATCCTCATCTGTTGCATGGTTTCACAGCTTGGATCTATGTTCTGAACAGATGTAAACTTCATGACCTGGATGCCGCACCTAATACCAAACAACAAAGCCTCTTACCTACATTTGCTTCCTATCAGACAGTTTACATGTCTTTTAATATGCACAGTATTGTACCTTGTATCTTTTTGGTTTTCTCTTTTTATGTATGAATGCTTGTTATTTTGTATGGACACTTTAGTCTGCAATAAAGAACCCATCAATCGAAGGATCTCATCCTTCAATAGCTGTATTATAATATCACTACCAATAATCTCACGATAAATTGTTAAATCTCTGCTCAACCTCCTGTCAAAGGACAAGTAATGCCAGGTTTACATACTTTCCTCCATACGGTTTCATCAGTGCTCAAAGTAAATTTATATTTTATTAGTTATGGTTTTGTAATTATAAGCATAAATCTGTCCATCTTTGTATTTTGTGTTTGTTTGTTGGAAGATACAGAAATGGAGAAAAAGTGACTCAAAGTTAAAAGTAAAGCAGATCAACGATCTTCATTAGTTAGTTAGTTAGTCAGCTTCCAACCGAAGATGTGGCTGAAAACGTAAAAGGACATCTTTGCTAAGAAAGCGGTCATTGGCTTTTCTAAACATCCAGTGATAAAAGCTAATGTTAAGTCAGTGAAGTGTTGGCGCTACACGGTATAATGTCACTTCAGTGAATTTCATTGAAGAGTTCGCTAGCTAGCTCGCCAGCTTTTGTGTTGATGTGTGAAGTCATGGAACAGTTGCACAAACTTTGTTCTTATTTGCACATTTAGTATTTATCACGTCCTTAATATCAAAGCAATTCATGAAGAGTGTTCGAATGCATAGAGTATGAGTAAATATATTTCTAAAAATGGATTTATTGATAAAGTAAAAAGTATTCTGTGAGTGCACAAGGGTGTAACGGCCTCTGTAGGAACCAGTCTGATGCTTCTAAAATGACAACAGGGTTCTACAATGATGTGGGATGATTGAGCAGACATAAACACCACTAATCTTCTGATGAGAAGGACTTCAATCTGAATTTCAACAGTGACCACTGTCAAAGCCAAAGGCGTTTGTCCGTGTGCATTCATTGACAGGATTTCAGAGGTTATTTGTCAACACGACTCGGATAGCCTTGGTAATCTCCCGTCCTCGCCTATAGACTGATTGATAATTGATCCCTGTTCAAACAGGCTCTCTTTGGGCCACAGTAGCCTTTGAATGCCAAACGAGTCATTCTGCCTCGTCCTCTCACAGGAGCCTAATCCGATAAACGAATGGGAATGAGTGTCGTCCTCTGCTGATGTCAACCTTTCACTCTCCTATTTATCACATATTGTTTACTGATGAGGCCCTCATGAGCAGGGTCGTGGAGGGTCGTCGATGCTCTTTCGTCAAAAGAAGAAACATTTGAAGCTTTAAACATCTGTCGCAGTTGCAGCTGTGAGCATGAATATTGGCAATGAAGTGGTTAACAACAGGATTTTGAGTATACAGATTCATATATAAACAAGTGATTTATGTATGTTGTTACCACAAATATAAACAAATAGAATATATAAATATAATAGCGGTGTCTAGACCAAAGATTGAGTGGCACACACCCAGCCCTGAAAAAGTGTTTAACCACATCCATGACTTGTCGCTCACCATGACTATGTGATTTTGTGCCTGAACATAACCAAACCTCAAATACAGGTGTGAGAAGATGATCAAACAGAGACAGACAGGGAACTGTTACAACAGAACTATTAAAAGTTAAAAGTGATGATTTTTACAGTGTTGCTTTCTCATTCTCTGTTAAAGACAAATTCAGAGAGGTTGATATTTATCTTCAAATAAAACATTTGTTAAACTACTTTTTGTCATTTTTTAATCACATATTAAAGCCAATTAAAACCCCAAACCCTTCAATAACTGATACTAGATGTACTGTATTTCCTGCAATGCTGAGGACATTGTAGACCAACAGGATTTCACCCTGCTGCCTGCGTTTAACTTCTCCACCGTCACCGTGAAGAGCACAGGTCAGGTAGTGATCAGCACGAGCCCAAAGCAACACAATTTTATTTGTAAGGTGCAACACAGGCAATGACATTTAACTTGTTATTATTTCCCAGAGCAGATTGATGATAAATTGTCTATTATTTTCTCTTAAAAGTGAAAGATAAGTCCACAGTCATTTGCCCTAAAGCCAGAGTGCCACCACTATGCAAAATGACAGCCAATTATCGGGGCCTAGTTTGGTATAATGACTTTACAATGAATCTTTTGATTGAAATGTAACTGGCTTGGCCCTGGGGAAAGAGCAAAAAATAAAAAGAAAAGTTACAGAAACAATGAGCACTATAGGACTGTGTCTCTTGGCCTCCCTCTCTCCACTCCTCAGAAATAGCTATAAGAGAAAACCAGAGATATGCATATATTGATGAAAAAATTATTAAGTCGCAGAGCGCTTGCAGCAAACATAAATTAGCATATTCAGGGTAAATATGCAGACTATTTACGATAATAAGAGCGGATTATTCAATTCAATGAATGTTAAATAGATGAGGAAATGGTATGTGTCTTATCTAGTCAAAGCTTCTATTTATTTTAATCGCTTCCCAATTGAACTCTTCATTTTATTCTCCCTGAGTTATTGTTCCCATTCCAGTCAGTGATGGCACCTATGGGTCCTGGGAGATTTCCGCCGGCCACGTGGTTTAAGTGGAATTCACCTTATTCTCTGCAGAAATGGAGAAAGTCGACGTCACCCTGAGGCCAGCATCGTGATAAGCTCCTTTTCATTATGCACAGGGGCTGATTCAGAACAAGATTAGCAAGGCCTTGTGTGCATAAAGGCAAGAACATACAAGTCATCTAGATTAAATAAAAACAGTTTTTCTTCCTCAGTGCAGGTCCATAAACAAAAACATTTGCTTTCTTATTGTGCACATTAAAAGTTTAATCAGTTTGACCGTGTGTGTTTGTGTGTAACCCCCTTTCTGACAGAACACACTCTGACCGCTGCAGGCTTCTTTACTGCCCACACATTTCTCAAAAGTATTTATTAACCAGCCTGTTTAGAGCTTATTGTCAGTGTAGAGAACAGCTAATGCACATATGTTCTCATGGATCTTTGAGGAGCTTTGCAGGTTCCAGAACAGCCCTATGGTTAGTAACAGCTCAAGTGATGCATGAAACAAGCATCAGTTTGACATCATCATTGACGACCATGGCTCATACTGAGAACACTTTGGCTGGTTATCACCCTTTGATCCACATTTTAAGAGTGCTGGTTGATATATTATGAGTTTGAAGATGAATTACTGAAATTCTGATTTATGCATTATGTTTTTAAGTGCGGAAATGAAGTTGACGTGTTTTGTTGATTCTTGGATGCTGGAGTGACTTGGCATTGTTAGCACTTCTGCCCTGTTTACCAGACCGTTGACTGCAGCGTCTGCTCTATATTAACATGGGTACCAGGATGCAGCAATATAGTTGTACCCCACATAGCGTTGATTTCAATTTTCATACCACTGTGCATCTACCAGTCAGTGTCTCAAGTGTGTGTGGGGAGAAGTTGGGAAAGGATGCATGTGTGCTTAGAACCTTAAGAGCAAAAGGCTTTTTGACTGGAAAGGGATCGCTCATTTTAGACAAGATCAATGTTATGAGTGAGGTTACACATGGTTTATGATGAGAGCGAAGGTTGTGAGCTTAGTTGTTGAGGAATTAGGTTATTTTTATTTGTTTTAATTGAAATTAAGGTGTAGATTGATCATGGATGACTGACTCGTGTGTTACGTATTCATTGGGGAGTTAACTTTCCCCAGACTCGTCCAGACTTGCTGCCGCTTCATCCCTTTAACGTTTCATGACTGTATTGTACACAGCTGCAGTAGCAACATCTGTTGGTGGACACAAATGGAAAAGACACAACGGTAGTTATACACATACACACACACACCAACACAGAAACGCAAGAAACACCTGACAAATACAGGCATGGACAAAAAATACAAACTGTAGGAACAAAGCTGATTAATAGACAGATACTGGGAGACAAGGGAGACACATGAAGGTTAAAAATAGGTTAAAACATGAGCAGCAAAAAAAAATCTAATATTCTAATCTAATCTAATAATAATAGTAATAAATCAATATCTGTCATCTTCAGTTTGACTGCAGACTGAAAACTGGTTTGATTTGAAGGGTCAAATGTCAAGAGGCACTAATGATACACGCTTATTTTACAGGTGTAGATTAATTATTAATTACAAGTGTTATCACATACTTGTAAAGCTTCTTTAGCAGAAATAAAAGAGAGTCTCTGTGAAAACCAATGATCAGATTCATTCTGGATACAAATGGTTGCACCTTGTACATCTTGCAGAAAACTATATTACTTTGCAGTTCTTTTGTCATTGTGAGCTCACAGTAATGAAGAATACAGCTTCCCTTTTTGTCCTATTTGATCTAGTTAAATTCAATTAAACAATTAGGTGCTGGAACAAATGTAATTCCTGCTTCATTTAGTTGACTTTTCTATTTCTGCATGAAATAGTTTTTGTACATGCTGCTTGTGTTTAGCACACAGCCCAACCCCCTCCACCCTGCTCGCACAAAGTAAAACCCTGGTTCACTAAGATGTGCCAAACGCGCCATCTAGTGGCTGAAACTTTAAAAGATGTTTTTGTGGTTCGGGTTTTAAATGAACAACTGTCTTGTGCTGCCATCTACTGTTATAATCCAGATGTTGACGTTGTAGAGATGGACAAAGGCCGATTTGTAAAATAATTCACACAAAAGCTGAGAGGAACACAACGGGTCAAACTGAAGCAGCAAAAAAAGTCACATCTAATCTGTTTTTTTTTTCACATACGAAGAAGTTTATTAGCTCAAAGACATTTTAAGATAAGATACGATTCTTTATTCTTGTCCAACATCAGGGAAATTCCGTTGTTGAAAAATAAAAAATACTTAACCATGCACCTCTTACAAGAGAAAACAAAAATGTACATTTCCAAGCAATTAAAAAAAAAAGAAAAGAAAAGAAATGTGCATAAAGAACTTGTGTGAGATACCATGTTCATAAGATACCAATTCTGATGAGGTATGCACGCTGACAGCGATGTGATGGCGTGGAGTCTTCTTTTTCCACATGGTGGTGCTATTCCCTTATTATTTGATGATATCTGAATCTGACAGAGTTATCCCATCAGTTAAAATTAAAGCATTATGTAGAGTATCGTGAGTGAATGTACTTTGGGAATCACAGGAAAAAAAAAGAAATGGTTAATAAATGTGAGGCCTAATAAGCTGCCACCGTCCAAGCCGTGATTATCATGACAGCAGGAAAGCACAGCAGGCAGCAGCTGAGAGCTGATGTGGAAAAAAATTAGCCTGAAAAAGCAGTTTGTTAAAATCAATATTCCTCCATCGTATATAATACGTATAATATTATATACGATGATATTGTACCTGACAGCACAATGACTCCAGGGGGCCACTTGTCAATAGCATTTTATGTACGTGTGATTGAAGGAAAGAAAGAAAGAGCCCAGATCCCAATCTGCCCCCCCCCCCAACTCCCACCCCTCACACACACAAAAAAAGACATTAATTATTTGCTATTTTGCAGGCAGGAGTCTGCCCTTTTGCAAGGGAGTCATCCACCCTTCTGTGCGCTGTCTAAACAGTGCAGAGGATAATGATCCATCACACATCCAACACATCAACATTATGACTGATTCTTGAAGCTTTGAAAGTCAAGTGGTGTCATTCCACGTTGTCGTGGTAACTGCCAGCTTTATCGCCTATAGGAACAACTTGATGTCAGCTGGCGTCACTCTCAAGCTTTGTTTGATGACGTATGTGTGCATGTGTGTGTGTTGGTGGGGACTTGAAAGCAGGTTTCATGTAAAACAGGGTCGCAACATCAACAACAAATTGCTAATCGCTCCTTTATAATAGGATCAATGAGGAGTGGCTCTGAAAACACATGTGTCCGTTTTGATCTCCTGACAAAAACCTGCATTGTTTTCTTCAAAAGCTTTTCTGCATCAAGGGGTTTGGGCCTGACATTTTTTGTCGTGGCAATGTTTGCTTTTAAGGTTGCACGCCCCTGTGGTCGAAAACGTACTTCCTCTTTGTTTCTCGAGAATATCTCCAAAGGGAACATTACTGGAGTTCATTTACAAAGGTTTTGGTTTTGTGTTCATGCCTCCCTTCCTCCCGTTTTATCATTTTCTTTCTCCTCTTGCTGTTCTGGACGTGTACAAGCCTGAAGGCAGAGGGATACAGCGCCGTACACACAGAGGCTGAAGTGGTCACAGGCGTTTCTTCAAGTATCTCAGCTAATCTGGGTTGTTGGGCTAAAGCCGCACAGTTACAGTCTATTACATATCAGTACCAGTAAAAGTAGGCCATCGTACCATTTAGAAAAAAAAAACTCACACCACCCCGAAGAAACAAAGTGCATGTAGAGTCTAACACAGGTTTACCATCACAATATGCTGATGATACCGTGCTGTGAGAGAATGTTTGTCTCTTACTGATTTCTTTTGCTTTTCTATTTTGTCTTTAAGGAAATGTTTCAGATCATCAACTTGAATATTTGAAGAAAAAACGAGTAAATAGAAAATACTGTTTTCAAATAAACCTGTCTGACAAAGTGAAGAAGGCTAAGACCATGTCCACATGTGGACGAAACCTTTGTAGACTACTTTTAAATACATTTTCTGTACACACCGAATTGTCTCTAGAAATGCGTGCGTCCACACAAATCCAGCGATATACTGTAGTACATATGCGACAGAAATACAACCTCATAGAGAAAAAGACATGGAGCAAGTGCAGTAACAAAAAGAGATATTTGTGTGGATGGATTAGAAGACATTCCAAGAACAAACACAACACGGTGAGCCACCATTGTTGTTGTTGTTGTTGTTAGCAGAGTTAGCACATGCAGGTTAAGGGAGAGGTGGAGCTATCATGTTATCGGTTCAGGAAAGATGGACATAGGTTGTACACACTCAGGCGAAACGGTGTCGTCTTCAGATTTATTCACTCATGATCGTATTCAGGCTCCAAAATGCCCATTCTGTGTGGACAAAACATATATGCAATAGAAAAACTGTGCAGATTCACCTGAACTTGTTTCCATATGTTTTCTATATGGTTCCATACACGGCCTCAAAGATTTCCAAAAAATCATGTCACAGTCCAAAAACAGACAGACTAGAAAAAGGTACACTTGTAAGCATTTGAAGAGCTGCAGTTATGTCAATTGTCTGTCATACATTTTCTTCAGATGAGCATTTCTTGCCAGACTTTATTTACTCAGTCCAGACAAATCAATAATCGGTGATTACTCTGTCACAGCTGATACGCCTTCTTGTGATGATGCTTCAGAGTAACATGTTTTTTCCATCTGCTATCAGACCAATGTCATTATCCGTTCAATCTCACTAAAGTCGTTTTAAAGCCTCTATCCATACACTTCTCATAGGACCTAATGATGCCTCACATCTAACCCCATACTGTGATGGTGGATCCGGTCTCCTAGCAACCAGCCCTCTCAGAGAAGGTGACAGCATTTGAGTGGGCACCCTCACCTCTCCGCATAACATCCCTCCATCACCTTCTCTCCCCATCGCGGCCTGGATGTTCTTCAAGTCAAGTAAACACATCTCATGCCGTACAGTTTGTATTGGCATGACTGAAAATTCCTGATTTGCATTTGTTTGTTGTTGTTCGTTAATAACAGAAAACGTCAACACTGGTTACATCAGTTAACTGTACACACTGTCGTGATATACTTTTTAAAAAACTGATCGTCAATGAATATTTGTCATTTTGACGCTGTATTAACACTTTGAATGACTGCAACCCAAAGTTTTGGGCTTCTGGAGGCTGGTGGAAAATATTCTACCTGGTTGACTATTACAATCATGCTTCTTAATCCACTCAGTTATATGTTTTATGTCACTAACTGTCTGCTAAAAAACAACCAGATAGCTATTTTTATAGCTATTTATAGCAAATAGCTATTTTTTCGTAATGCGACATCATTCTTATGTGCAAGTGAAGGTATCACACCAGGTTATGTAACAGGTGAATAGTGCCCCCACCCTCAAAACACACACGCGCGCGCGCACACACACACACACACACACACACACACACACACACACACACACACACACACACACACACACACACACACACAACACACACACACACACACACACACACACACACACACACACACACACACACACACACATTTTTCAACTGTTTTCAGCCAGACTGAAACCGATCATTGGTACACTGAACATGGATTGAGTTGGACAAAGAAAATGGTAAATACAGTATAAGTTTAAGAATCATTACCATGTTTTTTTATGCTCTGGACTTATAAACTGTCCTGGACCATCCTCTAAGATATTAACATCACTTCACCATTAACTGCACATTTATAAACTTGTGATTGCTGGTATGCGTCATTCAGCAGCAGGAAGTGATCAGCTTGACTGCCAACAACAACGAGCTCTTATGGTTTAACTCTTTATAGTGCAATTGAAATGAGTGAAATGCAAAATTTCAACCCCAGAGACTTATTAACGGATATACTTTTGAAATTTTGATAATTTTTTACAACCAACTGAAGTTATCATACATGATTTTCTTGATAATTTGCCATTCCCCCAAAATATTCCTTAACATGTATATACATGTGTGTCTGTCTGTGTGTCTGTGTGTGTCTGTGTGTGTGTGTGTGTGTATCAAATACAAATAAACGTTTAAGATGAGTGAGGAGACATCTTCAGAAGCTCACTGGCATATTTCTGCCTCCGTCCCCTTCGAGCTCCCGAATGCAAATCACATCACGCTGCGCTCCCATTTGTGCTGCAGCCTGAAGCCACGCTGGTGAAATGACGTGAGCGCCTGATGCTGGTAAATGACAGCACTTGAAATAGCCCACCTGTCATCCTGCGCACCCACTTGCTGCTGCCGCCATCACCACCCCAGTTTCCGCCTCTCAGTCAGCACCCCTCCTCCTGTGAAACTCCTGTGGACCTGTGGAATCTGTCCGAAGTGGAGATCAGTCAGAGGAAACACTTTATGTCAGCCACTTCCATGAGATTCAACGTGTCACTGACAGGAGAAGAAATGGATACTGGTCGATCTGCCAATGACTCCTTCTTTGATTTCGTTGGAGGTGTGCAGCTCCTCCGGGGGGAGGACACCCGGACCGCCGTGCCCGTCATCCTCATCGGGATCTGCGTGTCTGGAGCTGTTGGGAATTTGCTGGTTTTGCTTATTTGCATTCGTGACTTCAGGGACGGGAAGGGCTCTGAGGTGAAGGCGCTCCTTGCGTCCCTGGCCTGCACGGATTTGGTGATCCTGCTGCTGTGCGCCCCGGTGCGCGCCGTCACCTACTACAAGCAGACCTGGGTCCTGGGGAGATTCGTCTGCAGCACCACGGACTGGTTCCAGCACTCCTGTGTGGTCGCAAAGACCCTGATCCTCGCCGTGACCACCAGAGCCAAACACACGTTGGTCCCCAGCACCGCCACGGGGCCCTTCTACAGCCCGACGTGGATCCACGGCGCGCTGGCTTTCACCTGGATCATGTCCATGGTGTTTCCCATCCCGCAGATGCTGTTCGCCTCTCTGCAACCACATGGCAGCGTCACAATTTGTGTGTCTGTGATGCCGGAGTGCGCGTCTGATTTCATGAACCTTTTCTACAAGATTTACCCAACGGTGACCTTTGCGGCGCCGGTTATCTTCTCAGTTGCCTACTACACCAAAACGCTGCATACTGCGGTGAACTTTGCGCCCAGTCCGCAGCATCAGAGCAAAGTCTCCCTGGTTTTACTGTGTCTCAGCGGCGCCCTCGGCCTCATGCTGCTGCCGGAGTGGGGGACTTTCACCTGGATCCGACTCAGGTACAACAAACCCCCTGTGGGTTTGATCATCTTTGGGCAGGTCCTCCTTTACGCATGCAGCGCCCTCTCCCCGGTCATCTTGATGACCATGTACGACGACGTGCGCCAGGGCTTGATCACCATCTGGTTCATCGCGACCTGCAGGGGCTCAAAGCATGTTCCCCGCCAGAAGTGTCCAAAAACCGAAGGGAACGGAGCGGAGCTCGGTGCCATCGCCGTCGGTAACGCAGTCTCAGAGGAGAAGGAGAAGACCTTCCCGGATGTGGAGCACTTCTGGACAGGGCGCAGGAATACGCACGTTGAAGAGGAACAGGATCCCGTTCCATGGGAGAGAGAGGAGAAAATGTTGTAGTGGGTTTTAATCAGGGGAATTTCACTTTTTAATATTGTAATATTAACATTAGCTGCGTTCTAGTTTGTTGAGTTTTGAAGACTCGAGTGGGCTTTCCTTTCTGTTTTAACACATTTGATTTAATTGTACACTATTTCCATGTTATCATGTTTGATCTCGTATTTCTGTTGAGTGGAGGACCTTTATTTGTGGGGATGTACAAAATTGAATTCAGTGTAAATACAAGCATCAACACAATGCGCAATACAGATATTAAAACATCTTTTTTTCTATGTAAGAGTATCACAACACCATAATCCACCATCAAATCTCCATTTAATTTAGACTGATATGAGATGAGATCCAGCCACAAACAAATCATTTCTCCAAATTACATTCACAACTAATCCATGTTTTAGGTCAGGTCAGTCATTATTTTTCAGTGAAAACTGTGTCAGTAGTATGAATGAATGACTGCAGGGCACAAGAACATCTTATTTTCTTTGATTCAATGTAAACTTCAAATCATTTCAAATGTACAACAATTATAATGTTGTATAGATGTTATTGTAAGTAGAAACTGAGTCTTTTTTTAGCACATTTAGATACAAGCTGCTAATTTATTTATAACATTATATAATATATATCCTCTTAGGAACAGTAATAGTTGGTCAAAACAAGTCACTTGTATTCATGAATCAGAACAATGGGGTTCAGTGGGAATGTCACGTGTAATGTCAAATTTATCTGGAGAACGGTTGGGGAAGGAGGACGGAGATGCTGGAAGAGTCCACAAATGGCACTTTTAGTGTACAACCTCTTCTCTGCAATGGAGGCATGGAAATGCTCAGGCTGCTGAAGAGAACAGATCCATGTGGTAGTAGAACACAAGTGAGCAGTGATCCATAAAAGGAGCAACATGAAAATAACAGGCAGACAGGTTAAAGAGCAGTCGATAGTCCTCCCAGACACAGTTTACAGGGGGATGGTGCTTTGTTTTACTCTCATCAACAAGACACAGTGTGGATTAGAGAAATTCACTGAGACTGAGTCCAATCCAATTTTAGAAGTTGGCGTGTTAGAGTGTAACTAACTGAAAAAGACAGACTGAACTGTGATTAACAGTTGAAATTGTCCTCCTATTTCTCATAAATGTGTTATGAACCATGTATTATATGTTTTTTACTGCTTGTAGTATAGCTTATAGGTGGTCATGTTTTTAATATTTAGTCCTGGTTTCATCATTTATTTTCAACAATTTGTATTGTAACACGACCAATAAAAGTATAAATAAGGTCTGAGTCTTTGTCTGTTCTTAAAGGATATTTGGGTCACAACGGATGGTCAGCTGTCTGCCCCACATGACCAACATCAGCCGTCTAACCTTTCAGTGGCTGTGAAAAGAAACATGCTTTTAACGGTCTGTGTGTTTACCAGTAAAGCAGTGACCGCCTGTGGCTCAGGCGCCCCAGCAGATTTGGCATTTCAGTCCGCCTGAGTGAAAAGAAAGGTTACAGGTTGAAGAGGAAGAAAAACAAGCCTCCACAGCCCTTCGCCATGATTGTGCTCCTGCATATAATTTATTTATTGACAGTAGACCATTTTGTTCCATATGTCTGCCCCTGGGTCACATTCTATTATTCACCATATTTTTTAGAGCTTGCCATCAGAGAAAGACACCACACTGAATAGCTGATAGGAATTCATTTTTAAAAAAGCCATTTAATAAAAACATCTCTATAAATGTGTCCTTAACCAGGTTTTAACTGTCCTGTGTAGATCCTTAGGACAATAAATTATAAACTATTTAAATAAAATTACAAAATATACTCAAGCCTTTTAGAAATGCATGGATTATGATATCAGACAATATGTAAAGGCATTTGATGCGAGATGAAGCAAAGCATTGCATGGTGCGTGGTGTGATGGGCTGAGACGTGAAACGATGTCATCCCATACATGTGATGCACTGCTGTATAAGAGAATATACTATGATACAAACGATACAATATAATAGGACAAAACTTGATCTAACGGTGCTATGTGTAAGATTTGTTAGTATTCTCCAAACATGAAGAGAGCAGCAGCTATCAGCATACTATTTGTATTATTTCTGAAGGGCTGCTGCTGGTGCATCAGGATGAGCCCCCACCAGTAAACTCATAATAAGATGGATACCGCTGCACTAACTTTGTTGTCAATGTGATAATAATAACGTGATAGTAATGTGATAGTAATAACAATAATACAAATAATAGGGCAACATGGTGGTGCAATAGTGAGCAGTGTTGCCTTATCAGTGTGTTTCCCTATGTCTGTGTGGGTTCTCTCCAGGTTCTCCGGTTTCCTCCGAATGTCCAAAAGCATGCCAAGGTTATTTGGTTAATTGCCCTTAGGTGTGAATGTGAATGGATGTCTTTCTTTCATGTTGCCCTGTGATAAGGTGACTTGTCCAGGGTGTACTGGCATTTGCCTGGCTCCAGATGGGATCAGCTCCAGGACAACCTTGACCCATATTTGGAGCAAGGAGATGATGAATGAGTGATGATGAATGAATGAATGAATGCAAGTAATGTGAAAAAATAAATACATAAAAAAATTCAAATGCAAATGTAAGAACAAGACGTATGAAAGAAAAATACCTTAAAATGATACTGTCTACCACTGCAGCAGGAACAGATCAGCATTTATTGACTGAAATCATACATGCAGTCCAACCAGTCACCCTGGTGGATATCTGACATGTATGGGTCACATCTAATAATTTGCACTTGCAGGTCAGGCAGAAGCAGCAGTAGTGCACTCAGAACTGGCTTAACCTACAAGCAGCAGTGATCTCATGTCATCTGTCTCCCTGGTGACTTCTGGTGGCTTCTCCCTCTTCACTCTACTATCTTATAAACTACTGCTTCTTACACAATGTTGTCCAACGTCCCTAACCCAGTCTGCTTCATTTGGCCGTATACACAGGATAATGCCGACATAAATATGTTGCCTTTGGGGGATGAAGTCCACAGGATCCCATGTCCCTTGATCTGGGTCTTTTACAGAGCATCAGCTTGGAAGAGCTTCATGCTGATGTGCTGCTTTCAATGAATGCTTTCGATGAAGTGCTGCTTTCATCATTCATGGAGGGCATTCTGTAGAGTGGGCTGCTGGAAACTGAACTGATGAACTTTAACCAAGCTATGAACTGCTATGAACAGCCCCCACAAAATGATATCGTTGTGGGGGTCGATTAGCAGAAAAAATACAATGTAAAGTGTGAGCATAAGCTCCAGTGCAGGATACGAGGGGCTCTGGAATGCCCTGGCGTCACAGCAGGACAATGTTGTTGTTTGAAAAGTATTTCATTTTTTTATTGCCGCTGTCCTGTAGTTTTCAGGCTAATGGGCTTTAAAAAGAATACAGTCCTGCTCTTTTATAGAGATGTACATGGTGTTTTTCTCTTCAGTCGACCGTGAGGATGCTGAAGGTGCCTGAGGCTCCTGCTGTAGCTTTATATTGCACTCGCTCCCGAACTTTTATCTGAGTTGCATGGGGTGAAACCCACTACCAGAGCTGTGGGTCATCTGAGGGATCATACCTTTGTTTTATTAGCATTAAGAGGCAAGACCACGCTGAAGCTTCACACTGTCGGCTAGTTAGAAGGTTTCTGGTTCGATTCCCAGGTTACCCCAGAATCTGTGTTGTAGCCAAATGGTGTGAGCCGTTGGCTCTAGACTAGATCAACGCCAGATTGATCCCCAGGATGGCCAAGAAGCAGGCCCGGTTTTAGACTGCTTTGATTGGGGGGCAGTACAAGTTGTTAAAAAAAAAAAAGTTGATTCGACTTGCCCTTAACTTTTTTTTTTTATCAGCTAAACTGCAAAGCAGGAATGTCACAAAATAAACAACACAACCACACACACACACACATTATGGGTGCAAGCAAACATGGGTGCATTCAAATATTCATTATTTGTTTTCAACATAAGAAAAAAACATGAATCCCTGTATAATGACAGACGTGGGACATCCTGCCTCCTACCTTTATCTTCCCCATATTCCTCAAATGATTCAGCTCTGTGCTGTCCATACTCAGCAAGCAAACACACTTGCATATTAATCTGCTCTTAATACAGATCACTGGAGTCATTCCACCATAGGATGAAAAGGCTGGTTCAGTGAGGGAGTGACGCCACCTCCTGGACTGAAGTGAGCATCGGCCAGGATCTGACCCAATTTAGTGGCCTGGTGTTTTATAACACACTTTTGTTAGTGTGATTCTGAGTTAACAAGGTTTTTATTCATCTATTTATTGTTTGATTTCCAATGGAACATCTCTGTCTTTGACAGGAATTATTTTAGTGCTGTAACATTGGCCAAAGAAGAACTGTAGCATGAGAATCAATATTAATAATTACTTCTTTATATGCATTTGTACAGATTGTTCACAATCAACCACACAATACACTTTTATTTTCATAGTAAAAAATGTACCACCGGTCTTGTGTTGATCATATATATATTTTTATCATTCATGCAAATCTCTCTCTCTCCCTTTCTCTCTCTCCATGCAAACAGATTAGGATAAGGGATTAAAGACAGCTGTAAACCAGAAGTCGAGATCAAATCTAATCCTGCTGCCATCCCATCGCACCGCAGAAAGGTCGCACTTAGGGGGTTCAAGAATAAACACGTGACGCTTCCGCCACAGTTCAACCGCAATTCTATTGGTTGTCTGTTTGATTGACGGCCCTGTCGTCCAATAGAAACACAGGACGGAGGTGGAGGGGCGCAGATGTGCGTGAAGGAACAGAGATCGAGTGAGTGAGAGCAGGAATACACCTCACGTTGACCCACGAACGGACAAACCTCCAACACAAGAAAGGTAGTACACCGTTAAATATTACAACATTGTATTAGATGTTGGTTATAGCCTGTTTATCAAAAAGTAGCTGACATGTTCTAGTTTACGTCGCAGTTAGAGTTTTAAAGTTCAGATATTAATAATTTACAAGTCTCAGGTTCTGTCGTGTTTTTTTTTCTTGTACAGCTTCTTCCCTGTTCCCTCCCTCCTCCTGTTAGCAAGTGTTTGTGATTTTTGTGTTTGTAATTCTTACCTGCTACCGCTGTCTCTCTATCTATCTATCTATCTATCTATCTATCTATCTATCTATCTATCTATCTATCTATCTATCTATCTATCTATCTATCTATCTATCTATCTATCTCTCTGTGCCACTGTTTAAAATTAATCTTAATCAAACGAAGAACTGCCTGAAATGTGGTCTTGGTGAGTCATGGACGCTGTGAAGAAAAGCTGAGATGACCTGTGACTTTGGAGGTCATTCATTTGGCTGAGCTCTTCCTAATGTCCTTGTGTGAAGGAGCTTTGTGTTTCTCACACCACCTTCCTTAATCTGCAGACCGACTGAGGAACATGAGCACCGACAGTAAATCAAACTGCTGTCGATGCCCTGATATCAACACCTGTGTAATGAGACAATGAGGAAGACTTTGCTCTTTGTATTCTGCCTCTGACATTTATTGCAGCCGGAGACACTGGCAGACTACTGCTCCTCATTTACAGTAAACCGGTGATATCATTCGAGAATGTTCCACCTGAATGAAGCCGACAACAGATTAGTCTGTTTGGATACAAACAAGCTGAACAAGTTGTCCTGTAGTTTTCTGTCAGACTGGACTGAGAGGCCAGTGCTGCACACTTGGTTCAGATATTCAACTGGTGGTGATTAATAAGTGACCAGTCGAGCCTGCTTGCATGTAACCTTGACTTTTGACTATTTCCTGCTCCTAAGGAGGGAGAAATGTCCACCCGGGAAGTCCCTATTTCAAATACACTACACTGAAACAGAAAGGAAATGCAGACCGGCTCAGTTTCACTTTCATTTTCAGTTTCCATGACAAGCTAGTCAAAATCCTGTGTGTACACGTTATCATGTCATTTCATCAGTGTGTGTCTGATGTAACTCTTTGTTCCTTTCCCCTCAGATGTCATTTGCCAGTGACAATCTGTATAATGGATACCTGCGGCGGAACATGCCGACTATTGTGACCAAGGTTAAAGTCAGAGAAATAATTATCCACCTTCCCTGCCTGACTGCTCATGACAGGGTACGTTAGTTTTTATTTTACCATAAAAGTTGAAAATGAAAAGTGCATCCGCATCAAGATAAACGAGCCCAAAGTTGTGAGTAAAAGAACAGAAGTACCACTGTTAATGTGATGTCTCGGTTTCATATTACTGCCACATACACTAAAAGTCCAGTGGTACCTTTAAGGACCAGAGCCTAATCAATGTCTCTGAGGCAACTGAGGTTCTAATTATCAATACATTTGGTGAAGAGTGACCGATAAGTAGATTTATGTGTTTTTTTTTTCATTCTTAGGAAACCATTGAGGCAAAGAGGGAGACTAGCGGTAATTTTAATGGAATGGTGCTTCTTCTGGACTGTCTGAAGAGGAGAGAAGACTGGCCTGAGCAGTTCATCGAGGCACTCATGGCATGCGAGCACAGGACAATTGCAGCTGAGATCAGAGCAGAGTACAACGCTCTGAGGGGAGCTACCAGTAAGTCAGACTTTACTAAGAATCAACCATTGCCATTTTAAATACAGGCAACAGTGATACAGCGACTATTGTTTAATCGTCATCATCCTGTCGTGTGCAAAAACCACCGGACACCAATGTCCGTCACCGAGGTACAGACGTCGACTTGTTTGGTGGTCCTTGAGAACGTACAAAAACAACTGGACAGAGCAACCGATAACGAGAAAGTATATGAGGAGTTTCAAGTGCCTCGAGCTCTGTCTCCCTTTTTTTCATGTTTTGTCTGTGACTAAAAAACACAAACCAAACAACAAGTTCACCATCACCTCAATGTCCTCCATTGTTCACGTTATCATGTATTAAACACCAGCACGGCAGTTTTGACCCAGTTGTTGTGGTAACTGGGCTTAATCGTAATAGAAACTGTGTTTGGTACCAAAAGCGTGTCGAGTAGAGCTGAAACCGAAAGAGGAAAGAAAAGCTTCTCCCTGTTGTGTGACCTTGAGAAATCAGACAGCAGAGATGTGACAGGAAAACTTTTTTCATCATCCCAGTGACACTCTGTAACCAAACTGCAGGATTGCAGTGTCATTCGTTGTCAGTGAAGACGCTGCATTTTGTTCTCTTGATACAGGAAACATTTGGTGTGTTTTCTGCTTCTGTGAACATCAGTGTGTTTTACGCTGCGATGGAAGTCTGGCGAGCGACTTTCCTAGACCTGATTTAACCGACCACATTGATTGCTTTGCTCTAGATGCCAACCCCAGCTCTCCTCCAACAACGGTCATCAGAGCACACATCCATCCAACACCAGCTGCCAGTCATCTGTCCGTTCCAGAAAGCACCAGTGACAGTCAGGGTGCTGTTGCTGCGCCTGCTGCCGCACCAGCTCCTCCAGAGCCTGCTGTCGAGGCCACAGTCCCTCCAGTAACCTGTGTCCAGCCAGAAGCCCAAGATCCTGTAGCCAGCCCCCCACCTGTGTTTCAGCTTCCACAGCCAGCTGAAGCTGAAGTGGTGCTCCGTACAAAAACACCTCCCCCATCACCGGAGACACAGCACCCTCCAGCAACACCCCCAGCTCCACAGAGGGAGACTCTCCAGCAGCCAGAGCAAAACATCCAGGAAAGCTCTGTTGATATCGGTGTGAGCCCAAAAACCAGCAGTGTCAGCTCCATTGCTGCTGCTCAGCCATCCTGTCCTGCTGAACAGCGTGAATCAGAAGCTCCGTCCCCCCCAGATGCTCCCAGAGCATCCGGCATCAAGGTCAGTTCACCGCAGAGACCCTCTCCACGTAAAATAAACTCTAGTGTGTCCTCTTACACCATGACGACCCCCGAGAGGTCTCCAGTCCAGGACACCACCCCTCATGATGAGACTCCTGCTCAGCAGCCTGTAGAAGCATCTGAACCATCTGAGGTGAGTTCATTCATTCATTTATATGTACAACCAACTGACATTCAGTCCGAACCCTTTCTAATACGTCATTGAAATGCTGAACATGATGCAGCTCCCAGCTAGGTGCTACAATTTGTTGATTATCTCCCTCTTCAGGGAAATATTCTGTAAAAACAAAAAAAAAATGTTATATTACTCAGAATGACAAAAAGAAAAAACATATTAACCCTTTCATGCATGAATTATCATAAAAGACAGGAATATATATTATATTTATCTTTATTTATCTAGTATATTAAAATATATATTATTTTCAACTTCTGAGGACATGCAAATTGCTGTTCAATTTTTTGTACATTATTTATTTAACAATTTTGAAGGCATTAGAGTGGGTTTTCAATTCACAGCATTGTATGAAAGTGTTAAAAAAAAATAAATAAGTCTATTAATGGCACTGACACAATTGGAGGTGATTTGACTGTTATTTTGTCAGTTGTAATGATGTTGTGTCTTATTCACATCCATATATTAGATGCTGACTGTATTCATTGAATACAAACCAATTTCACCCGCAGGGTGTTGCAAGTAGCTCGCAGACACAAAGTAAAGCTACAACCTCCACTCCGTCTGCTGCTGTTGTGATTGACATCTCTCTCTGTGATGACGCCTCTGTGAGCCTGAGCAAACCTGGTCGACTCATCAGCATGCAACCGCTAAATCAGAGCAGCCCTGCAACCACCCCCCCTGTGGAACCCTACTCAGGTAATAGTGATCGCCTACAAATGAGTGACTCTGCACAGGACACTGCAGTGTCTGCCAGCGGCCCCGCTTGCTCTGCAGAAACTACCGTCTTTGCACTGGAAAATGGCTGCCATGAAAATGACTTTCCTCTCAACCATAACCAACCAGAGGAGAACCACTACGAGTCTCCTTGTCAGAGCTTGGGCACACAGGAGGTGCTGGAGAATGTGGTGCATCTAGCCGAGGAGCCATCTGTCCTAAACCTTGACGGCCAAAGTTCAGTTCCACAACTTGTCAATGGTGAAGCAGCCAGAGAGATCAGTTTTTCCCCACCTATGACCACTGGTGATGCTGTATCGAGTTTAAACTGCCACCCCTCTGAGCCAACACAATCTGATACTGCAGCAGAGATGAAGACGCCACAGGATCCAAAGGAGAAAATTGCCCTTCGCACCCAGACCCAGACAACAAAGTACATTTTGACCGCTGCAGGAGTGGGTGCATGTGCTCTGCTGATGGCGTGGAAGTTTAAGAATTAAAGGGATTTAATGCCTTTTTAAAGTAAGAGAAGATTAGGCTTTAAGGCTTTTGAAAGAGGATCTCACGGGTGCCTTATTGTCTCACTGGACTAGGTTGACGTGAGGCAGCTGTTTAATTATCCACAGTAAAGACCAACTCAGCCGCCGTTGATCATGTGTTTAAATACAAGATGGACCATTTATAATGTGTTCAGTGTTGAAGGTGAGTCAGATGAACAGAAACTAAATCCAGCTGTTTGTTGTGTGAAATGTAAAGGTGAGGCTGCAAATTAATAATGAAATGGTGAACCATCTCCTAAGCACTTTGGAAAGTGTCATTCAATGAATTTTAGTTTGTCAAAGATCTGAATTTTCCTGGCTGTCGACTAAGGTGAAGAAAAATGGCTCACTCTATAATCTTTCTTTTCCTGCAGATGGTAATTGCTCATGCACTTTCTATATTTATTTGTACATACATACATATATATGCACTATATAGGATTCCTAGCTATGTAAATTCCATAGCATTCTTATTATTGCTTAGGTATCATGCTTTAACATTTGGAAATGTAATGCAAATTTCACCAAAAGGGCACTGAGCAGTGTAACCAAACCACAAGTTTGGTCACAATCAGCACAGACAGGAACAAATAGATGCTTGTGAAAATTATAATAGAGGAAGCCTGAGGTGTTGGCATTGGTCTACAAAGTCCAGCTGCTTCTGGCTCATGTGGTGCAAATGTTTCAGATGATATTAGGGTTTTTTTAATGTGTCATGTTCTGACAAGCTGTGGGATTTTATTGTAAATGGTACTGTCAATACAGGAAATGTGCAGATAATGTTGTAGAAAGTTTGTACATGTAATTAATGGATTTCGGTATCTTAGTTTTAAATTGGTAAATATCTTTTTCTGTGCTGTTTCTAGCTATGCACTTCAAAATTACTAAATGTATAATAATAAAATGAGCCCTGTTGAATGTTCATATTCTCATTCAATACAAACTACTTTCAAAACATTTTATTGTTATATACTGTATTTTTTAGATTATTTAAAACTACAAGCTTGAACTATTGATATATTAGAATTTAAAAAAATACTGATTGCAGAAACATCGTGTCAAACAAAGAGTTGGCATACAGACTATTTAATATTGAATCATGTAAAGACAAAAATTGTGACACCAATATGTACAATGGCGGATTCGCAATCTGATTGGCCCTGTCGCCTGTCTGCCACCCGCTGTCCCACCCATCTCGTGGGTGATACAGAGCCGACACTCCGCCGTTAGCAACGACCGAGCTACTTAGCTACATAATTAGCTCCTGACGCAAATACTTCACCGTCCACACAAATTACTGACGTTCACTGGATCGATAAAAAATAATAATAATAAGCGTCGACATTTATGCAGTCAGTCGTCTGTTTCTATGGCGTTCAATGGCCACCAACGCGACGATGAAACTACGGACGAAGACGAAACGCCCACGAAGCAGCCGCGCTCCGTCAAAGAGATGTCCGGTCCGCTCCGAAGCGAGGCCAACAATGAGGCGGCCGCGCCCGCTGGACGAGCCCCATCCCACCGTCGGACCTCCAACTCGACTGCGAGGCAGCGCAGCGATTCGGTGAAGAAAGCAAGGCCGCGTAGGTGTTAACGTTGCTAACCTGGGATGGGAGTATTAACTGGAGAGGGAACCGTTGCATGTATAACAATAAATGAAAGGCCCACAAACGACAGTCTAAAAATATATAATTGATATAAAATTAATGAAACTGACATATTTGTAACGATTACATTTAATTTAAGTGTTTAGATGGTGCTAATCCAGTATGAATCATTTCAGCCTTAGAAGGTAATATTGGCGATATTGATAGTCAGGAATTAGACATGACCTGTTTTACAACAAGATGGCGTTCATGGCACACTCTTCTGGATGAGGCTGCATCCCATTATCCCATTATGTAGGCCAGCATCCCCCTGTTCCCCATCACCGTCACTTAAGCATTTAATGTCAACATATGTTAATGATTTTACAGCGCAGTAAATGACTCCGTGGACAATGTGATTGCAAATAATTTATTTTTCATGCACTGCCCCACATCACCCAGCTTTCCCATGGTTTGGGATGGACATTGGAGGCACTCTGGTGAAGCTGGTCTACTTTGAGCCCAAAGACATAACAGCTGAGGAGGAGCAGGAGGAGGTGGAGAACCTGAAGAGCATCCGGCGCTACCTCACCTCCAACACTGCGTATGGTAAAACGGGCATCAGGGACGTCCACCTGGAGCTGCAGGACCTGACGCTGTGTGGCCGGACGGGTAACCTGCATTTTATCCGCTTCCCCACACATGACCTGCTGGCCTTCCTGCAGATGGGCCGCAACAAGCACTTTTCCAGCCTCCACACCACCCTCTGTGCAACGGGAGGGGGGGCATACAAATTTGAGTCTGATTTCCGCACGGTAGGTTTGAAGCTGCATGGTATTGTCCACGTTCACAGTCCAGACAGTGGAAAATGGGCAGGAAAGAAAATTGTGAGCATATTTGACAAGAATATTCGTGACAAACAAACCCTCCAGAGAGGAACAAAACTCCTTTTCATGAAGTATGAGTATTTGTACCTCTACAACACATAAGTAGTTTAAACATTAAAACTTAACATAGGGGGCATAATTACTGATTTTTACCTTCCAGCATATGTAATGTATCTTACAATGAAGTTATCTGCTATTATATCGTGTTATATACAGAGTGTCTTTTTTTTTTTTTAACCACAAAGCTGATATGATGTACTGTTTTGTGTCTCTGCTCCGAATAAAGATGGCCGACTTAGAACTTCACAAACTAGACGAGCTGGACTGTTTGATCCGAGGGGTTTTGTACATCGACTCTGTGGTGTCCGTCGGCCCCTCTGAGTGCTACTACTTTGAAAACCCCACGGACCCAGATCGCTGCATCCAGAGGCCTTACACACTGGAGAACCCCTATCCCCTGCTGCTGGTCAACATCGGGTCTGGTGTCAGCATCTTGGCTGTTTACTCCGAGAACAACTACAAACGAGTGACTGGGACCAGGTAACCATGATCCACCAGGGAACAACTTGATTCAGTAGCATTTTCGTGGTTTAAAATCAGCATGGCTGATAAGAAATGATATGGTTTTGGTATAAAATAAGATTGTGGATGATATCTGACTTAATTCCCTGCTGCCTTCTGGTCTTAATACTCAGGTGAAAGATGAGAGTATTTATGAACAAACTGCCTAAATATCAACTGATGCTTGAAAGTTAGCCCCTTTTAAACTGTTATTATTAACAATTATAATCTACCAGGTCAGATAGGAAATATCCACAATGGATCTGTTTGGAGCATCTAGCATGTAAAATGTTTCTCTGTTTGCAGCCTCGGTGGGGGGACCTTCTTAGGTCTTTGTTGTCTGCTGACGGGCTGCTCTACTTTTGAGGAGGCTCTAGAAATGGCCTCTGAGGGGGAGAGCACCCGCGTGGACAAGTTGGTTCGGGACATCTATGGAGGGGACTACGAGCGCTTTGGACTCCCTGGCTGGGCCGTGGCATCAAGGTCAACTCATCAATGTTTTTTTTTTTTATCTTTTGGTCATGTTCTCCTGCGCTGGCAGTGAACTCTCACATGCTCTGGTCCTTCTCATCCCATAGTTTTGGCAACATGATGTCCAAAGAGAAGAGAGAATCAGTGTCCAAAGAGGATCTTGCCAGAGCGACGCTGGTCACCATCACTAATAACATTGGCTCCATCACGCGGATGTGTGCTCTCAACGAGGTTAGTTCAAGGCATCAAATGCCTTTGTTTTATTAAATGTATTTGGCACTTTACACGTTAACACAGTGTGATGGTCTAGGGTTACAGTGGGTCCCTGGCATCTGGCACCTACATGTACACACTAATATAGAGTAATCCACACATTCAATTTAGAAGCTCACATGAATGTGCATTTAGTCACAGCTATACCATCTCTTCAATTCATGTGCAGATATGAATTGCTGTGATATTGTATTGTTGTTACTGACAGGTGGTGTTGAAACTGGACAAGTTATTATTTTATTAGCGTGCTGCAGGCGTCAAAGTGGGTTAGCATGGTGTTTATCTCTATGATAGTTGTTATAAAGTGATAAGGAAACTGAAATGAAAAGTTTCCTCTTTGCCTTCAGCCTCTTTACGGTGCTGCCTTGTGGCGTCTTGATCAAGCAGCATTGTACAGGGCTATGAAGGCGCAGAGGAGGTGAGCCACGTCACCTTAAAACCAAATAATAAAACAGACACTGTTTTTCTCACAAAATAGTGTTTAAATGAGAAACTGTTCAAATTTGATCATAAAGAAAAAAATCAAATGATAACTTGTCTCATTATTTGCTTCCCTGTGTCTTTGTTTATGAAGAACATTGAAAGAGTGGTGTTCGTTGGCAACTTCCTAAGAGTGAACACTCTCTCCATGAAGCTGTTGGCCTACGCCATGGACTACTGGTCCAAAGGTCAGCTCAAAGCCCTCTTCCTGCGACACGAGGTGGGGAACTCATCCACTTGGTCTTTATTCAGTCCAGTTTCCTCTCCGGTTTGCTGATGTTCACTGTGTTGCTGTGTTTGAAGGGTTACTTTGGAGCAGTGGGAGCCCTGCTGGAGCTTCTGCATCCTTCCTAATCCTGCCCGCTTCATCCAGAACAGGGAGGCACAACATTGTAACATTCCTGCCTTGAACAACCTCTGTCAGAGGTGGCAAACTGTCCTATGGTCGGTTGGGTTTTATAAATCAGTGACACAGCTGCTGTTGTGGTTGGTGAAAGAAAAAGTGGGATTGTTTCTGAAACACCAAAAATGAAAATATCACCGTGGTTGCCTGAAATAGTTCAGTTAAAATGTGTCTGCACTTAGTCCTCAGTGGATATCATGTCCAAACCTCTCCATATATTTATGGATTGTATACCTAACTCAGGTAGAAGTTTCATGAGCACAAGTTAAGCTTGGTAGAAAGTAGTGAAGTTGAGAACAGAAGAAATAATTGGAGCAGTTTTTCTTTTCATTATTTCATGAAAGGCCAAGAAGCAATCAAAGAACATATCTTCCCAAAGCTTTTGAAGATGACTCATGCAAACGCTTGTAAACCTAAAGATACAGAATCTGTCATGAGACAGAAAAGTCCTTCTCAGTGTGTAACATGACAAAAAAAAGAAATCAACATTTCTTATGCTGCAGTAAAAATGACAGGAGTTGAGATGAACGAATAAATACTCCTATATAGATATGTTATTTTTGCAGTAGTGTAATAATGTCAGTGTCCTGATGGCGCTTACACCAAAGACACTGAGAACTCATCACCACTTAGTACTAGTGTCAAACATTTGTAAAGTGGTGGCATTTTTTTTTCTTTCTAATAAGTTTCTGGATGAAACATTAAAAGGTTCAGATCAGCCTTGTGACATGTTCCTGTGTGATTCCAAATTGTTTTGTTACTCGTGGTACCTGCAGACTGTTACAGTCCTGTTTTTTTCTTCATACTTTGTGATTTGTTGTCTGATTTGTACAATCAGCATCAACATTTGTGAGACTGAACTGTGAAGTGTGACTGAGGGGTGAGTTTCTGACCGACTCAGCACTTCAAAGTGCTGGCAAACTTTAATGTTCTGTACACTTAAATTGTCAATAAAAGATTCTATGTATAGATAGATACTTTACTCATCTCAACAGATACATCTAAATTTTCCTCTGATAACTTTCTGAACTGCTTCGGTTGAATGCTTCTCTTGTTCATTTTTGTTCATCATGTGAATATCCAGCCTGTTATGTTATAAACATTTCATGACTGCATCACTGCCCCGTTTAAACGTCTGATCTGAGCGCAGCACAGAATAGTTGAGGTGGGACTCTATGTTCACTTCAGTTGCACTAACTCATCTATAACCTGTTTTTAAATGAAGTGCCTGTTTTTTGTGTAAGATTCACTAATATAATGGTTCCATTTTTGTGACGCATGTACAAAGGTTTTTACTTTTTTGTAATGATTCAGGTTTCATGTTGAAATGTCCCTATTAAACATCTCATTTTCGATTGACTTATTGCAGTGGTTTCTTACGGTACTTTCTCTATTTGATCAGTATTTAGCCCAGCCTTCACAGCCCACTGTATGATAAACATTTTACAGTGAACGTTGTAAACTGTTCGTCCCTGTCGGCCTCTGCAGGTTCCCGGTGAAAAGACGTGAAATTCACGTTCCTCGCAGTTCCACAAGCAGCCTGTTCACATGAAGCCTTGAAAGAGTTGGTGTGTTTCCAGGGAGTAGACCCAGCCCTCCAGCAGCCCCCCCCGCTCCCCCGCCCCCTCAGTGGAGGCTGAGCCGCTCGCAAGTTACTCACTTTAACCACGAAAAGAGTCATTAACCCTCGACTGGACCGCAAACTGGACCCACTTTCACTGCAGGAGAGGAACTGACGCAAACTGTGCGGAATATTTGTCTGTTAAATTCATACACTTGTGGGAAAGTCCGAAGATCTGGTCGCTGCCTTCTCCTCCGCTGGAACCGTTATAACCTTCTCATCCTAGGAGAACGAGGTGGGTCGAGGAATGAAAAGGAATGCTATTATTGGAGTCATTTCCCCCCCCCCGCTTCATTCGTATACAGCCAAATCTACAACAGGAAAGCAAAAACCTGATAAACTATAATCTGTATTTTTCTTACACGTTTTTAATTCTTAGAGTTATAAAGTTTAAAAGACGAGAAAAGTTTCAAAAATAAGAGCTTCTTCACATTTACAGATTATAAACGTTGTTAAATGACAAGTTTAAATATTGGGTTTATTATTAAAGTGGTTGTTTGTTTTTTAAGTTCATTACATTTTCCATCTGAAAATCCCAATGAGTTTATTAAACTCAGTATTGTTTACATTTTTATATTTCATTATACTAATCTGTATTAATAAAGAATTGTTACCAGCTACAATCCACATAGTAATATAATGTAATATATATTCATATCGCTGTTATTCCTCATGTGTAAAGATTTTTCTAATGCAGGGTATTAACGTGTTTTGGCACGTTTCCTTGAAGTACACAATCTCTTTCACCTCTGGTGCAGATTTGGATCGAGATTAAAGAACCACCTACTGTGATTAACAACTCAATTTTAAATACACTGTATATTTTTTGTATTTTTTGCTGCTTTCTGAATCCTAATAATGTTGGTCGAAGATGATTGTTTGGGGAGGTACACATATGTTTATTATGCATTCACAGCGTTTGAAAAATGTGGATACTTTTATCCTACCTATGTATGCCTAATGTGTCTCTATCCTCACTTCTTTTCTAGTGAAAGTTGAACAGACACCAAACATGAATTAAAATGCTGCTAACAGCATTAACACGCTAACATGCTCATGCTAACTTGTACAACTTATAAAAAAAATCTCCAGTGATAAAATAATTACATTTGTTATTCTGTTATTCATTAACTCATTTCTCTTTTCATTTAAAGTGTCATTTTGACTGCTGCTGAATCATTTGGTTGACAGGGGGTGTCTGAACCGATCCTCGAGGGCCACCTGTCCTGCAGGCAAATCAATCTCAGTGAAGTTCAGAGGCCTGACGTCGAGCTGCTGATTTGAATCAGGTGTGTAGGTGCAGGGTGACATCTAAAACCTCAAGGACAGGCAGTTTTCGAGGACCGGTTTGGACGCCCACATTTTAAGAGTTTAACGTTAAAGGGAAGCTAACAAGTTACTTCCAAGCTTCTGTGATTTCTTGTAATACCATAGACCACGATAAGTAAAGCATTTTTGTGCACCACTTAGACTAAAATGTAGTGTAAACGTGTGAGGTCGCCCAAACACTGTGAAATTGGACACAGATGTCTCACAGTCTCATTTATGTTTGGGAACGGTAGCCTCCTCTTTGCGGTCTCTGTACAAACTCACCACACTACTGTACTTGTACCCCTCCCCCCCCCAAACACACACACACACACACACACATACACACTAAGAGCTCAACCCATGAAGAAGTGTAGTGTATCAACAGCACGTCTCTGCAGCATTCAATACCTACGAGTGTTGAACAGGAACGTTTAAGAGAGCAGAGTGGAAGAACGGTGCCTTGTCATCTAGGATCATAGGTACACAGACAAATACTGTACAAAATCTAAGAAACATTCACAATGCTGGATGCTTGTGATTGGCCTGATACTGTGGTCATCGCCACCTACACATATTTAATATACCTTGTCATTCATCTGAGTCAAGTAAACCCAGAGCAGATGGTTTGAATCAAGCTGCCGGAGAAACTCTATACTCCTACATCTGCTGAGCATATTTTCAACACCTCAGCGTCTGCTTTTTTGGTTGAAGCTACAAATAAGGTATATGAAGCTGAGTAATTCCTTTGTTAGTCCAAGATCTACTTGTCTTGGCTTTTTATTTTCATTGTTTCTGTGTTGCAGGTCAAATAATGAAGGAGACACAACACTGGCAGCATTTCGCCTTCAGGCTTCTGTTTGGGTTGTGGTTGCCTGGCTTCTTAGCTCAGACAACACCATCAAACGCAGCCACACCAACACCAACGGCATCCTCATCCCCTCAGGCCCAAACAGAGAGGATAAAGTTCAGGCTGGCTGGATACCCCCGGAAACACAATGAAGGCCGGATAGAAGTTTTCTACAAGGGAGAGTGGGGAACCATCTGCGATGACGACTTCTCAATATCTAATGCCAATGTGCTCTGTCGCCAGCTGGGCTTCGTCTCGGCCACAGGATGGACCCACAGTGCCAAATATGGCAAAGGCCTAGGTATGAGTGGCCAAATATTTGGTATCTGAACTCCTCCACATTCATTATGTTATATTATATATGCTAGTGCTTTCACACAAAGACCAGCAGCTGAACTCTGCAGACTTGGCAGTTATGTGGAGGCATGCTGACGTCTGCTTCTCATGCAGGGAAAATCTGGCTGGACAACGTGATGTGCAATGGAGGTGAGAAGAGCATTGAATTCTGCAAGTCTCGTGGCTGGGGCAACAGTGACTGCACTCACGACGAAGACGCTGGCGTTGTGTGCAAAGATGAGAGGATTCCAGGGTTTGTGGACCCAAATGTTATTGATGTAAGTAACGAGCAATGCAGCACTAGAGATTTTGTCATTTTGTTGAGCTAGATGTTATAATCAAAGTTCATTAAGAAGCCTTCAAAGCCCAGCAGCCTGGAACTTTCAGCAGCGGTGACGTTGTGTTCCTTAGGGCCGTAGGAGGAGACAGACTACATTTTTTTCTCCAGTTGGACAGGTTGTACCATCACCGTTTTATTTCAACACCTTCATTGGGATAAATACCTCTGCTTAGGTCAGCCACGTCTTATGCAACATGAGATAAATCACTAAAACAGAAAGCAAACTATAAATACTTTGACTACAAAGCACTTCAATCAACTTTCTGACTGATCATAAGGGAAGATCAGGGCAGAAATCTCCACTGATCACTGGAAACGCTTAGAGCGGGTTGATGAGGTATGAGTCACATCAAAGGATGTTTTCAGAGTTTTCCGTAAGTGGGTTCCTTCTTTCAGCTGTGAGTCCGCCTCCATCAGATGTGGCCTCCAAACTTCAGCTTGTGACCACAGAGATTTTTTTCCCAAATAAACCGCAGTGGGATGACTCATTGAAAAACAGGCGATCAAAGATCGTCACGTGTGTTCAGTATTAGTTTGACATTAAATTACACTTTATACCAGCTCTGATGCACTGAGTCACGTTCTATTGTCAGGTTTTATTTCCAGACACATAGTGTACATGCGTGTGTGATCAGATGTGAATGTAACGGACCATCACCTCGCTTTTTGTTGTGGGTTTCCAGCTACTATAGTAGAACCCTACATGGGGCTGCTTTCTGAATTCCGCTGACCTTTACCATGAACATTCTTAGCATTAACTTCCGCATTCCACTGATTTTGGAACAACAGCCGTCCTGTTGGAAACTGTGTGATAATAAAGGAATGCATTGCTTTTGGTAATGTGGTTGTCAACATTACCGCCTACACCTGGTGTAAATTCCACCGTTTCCAATGATGAATTCATTTAGACCTACAGATTTTTTGTGTTTGTAACCACCCTCTCCCTCCCACAGCAACATGAAGACACAAGATTCACGTTGGGTCCTGTCGGAGTGCATAACTCAGCCAAGGAGTGCTAAAGTGCTAAAGTGCTAAATAAATCTGATCGGAAATTCAGTGCGACTGTCATTGACCTGTCTTCAACCCTTCCAGCAGTTTTGAACCTCAGCTGCAGAGATTTTGCGTAATCCTGTTGTTAGACCAACACAATAACACCCTATCAAGTGTACAGAAAATTAATGTTTGAATCTCGTCCTCTGTAATCAAACAGAATATCAGTGAATTCAATGTACCGATGTCTGCCATCAGGCTCAAGTCGATGAGAACAAAATAGAGGAGGTGCGACTTCGTCCCATCGTTGTCATGGCCAAAAAGAAGATGCCTATCACAGAGGGTGTGGTGGAGGTGAAATACAAAGATGGCTGGGCGCAGATCTGCGACTTGGGGTGGACGATCAAAAACACACGAGTCGTCTGTGGCATGCTGGGATTCCCTCACGAGAAGAAGGTCAACAAGAACTTCTATAAGTAAGTGCATCTCACATCTTCAATGGGGTAAAAGAGGACGTTGGATTTGCATTTTAAAGACACATTTGTCAACTTATCTTTTACACTGGCAGTGCTTTATTTACTAAACAAACGGTTTTACCACTGATCACTGAACATCCTGCATCAGACTGCTTTCAGTTGGAGAGAAATGAATAAATGTCTGCAGAAGTTCCCTTCTTGTCCCGAATGCTTTCCCATCTGCAGGGCTTTTGTCTAGAGCCCAGCGGGGAAGACAAAGAAAAGGCAGTTTACTGTCATAACAACAGGGCAGAGTCAAACGACTAATAGTTCTCCAAGAATTTCCAGTGTGATTTCCTCACAACCTTCAGTTGTGGACTCCAGCAGATGTGTTATGACACTGGACTGTGACGTGACATGTGAGACTCCCAGTTTCTTTTCTCAGCCTCTCTTCGTACGCGCACATTCCTGCGTACGCTGCAGTCGAAGGCGGTTTATTCATCCCTGCAGATGGTTCACAGTAGTACGAGGGGAAATGTGTGTTTTCTCTCAGGTGTGTGTGAAGGGGAAACGTCCGCGGTCACGTAACTGATTCATAGGCTTTTCACAGACACTTTACCCCTGAAGACCTTCGTTCCTGGCCGTTATGTCAGCGCTAAGAACGTCTTTCAGATGCGAGCTGGCTTATGAAAGATTTATTACCTTGATTTCCTTTTTGAAATGGCCATAACCATAAAATCTGCCCGAATTTCACCATTTCCATGCCGTTACTTCCTTCAGCTGACACAGCTGGAACCTGACACGGCAGGTTACACTGCTCACTCACTCAGTGGCCAAAATGTGATTAGAATTACAGCACCAATATAACAGCGAGTGTCACAGGCTGACTGGAACCTGCTGGATTGTAGTTGCTGAGGGCTTGAATGGCTG
>CAAKHB010006340.1:146381-163968 GCA_901007665.1 Aeoliscus strigatus
CTGGCTTATGAAAGATTTATTACCTTGATTTCCTTTTTGAAATGGCCATAACCATAAAATCTGCCCGAATTTCACCATTTCCATGCCGTTACTTCCTTCAGCTGACACAGCTGGAACCTGACACGGCAGGTTACACACACCAGATGATTTGATAAATAGGCAACTGCTCACTCACTCAGTGGCCAAAATGTGATTAGAATTACAGCACCAATATAACAGCGAGTGTCACAGGCTGACTGGAACCTGCTGGATTGTAGTTGCTGAGGGCTTGAATGGCTGGAGGAGCTCTGTATTTGTCTTATTCATCCTACAGTGGAGACCTGAGCCCTGCAACATATACAACAGACGTGTGGAATGTTAAAAATGTTATTCACCGCTGACGGTCACATGTAAGTCTCTCTATCTCTCCCGTATGTGATGGAATCTGGCTGTCTCATTGTTGCAGACATCTGAAAAAGAGAGCAGCTGAGAAGGTCTCCAGGTCAAAGGTTAATGTTTCAGCAGGTGGAAGGTACATGGTTCCTGGGAAAACCCACTGTCCCCCTCCTCCTGTTTGACAGTGGGTTTCCTGTAAGAGTAGTTTAAATGCACCTTCCCCGCTCTCTAATGTACGGTCTGTGGCATGTGAACGGGTTGGATGTGGTTGTTTCATCCTGCTTAAACTCAGGTTCCTTTATGTGAATGTTCATTGGACAAGGACAGATTGTACCGACTCATACTTTTCTAACTCCAATTTTCTTACTTTTTGTATGGACTGAACAAAACAATTTATGTTCAGTAAAGGTTTTCTGTGATGAAAGTAATCTGGCCTCTACTGCTGTACATCGCTTTCAACTGAATGAAAGTCCACAATCTGTGCTTTTCCATTTAATCGGATACAACAGCTGGAAATCTCATTATTATTGTAGGAGGCCAGTGGTTGCTGGGTTCTTCAACTGAAAGTCACAACCCTCAGTGTCGTTCATCTGTTAGACTCATTTTACCCCAAAGAGGAAGTTACTTCATCAAATGTTTGATTTGATTTTTGACAAATGAATAAATGAGCAGTCACGTTCCATGATGCTGCTCTGCACTGATGCAATTCACATTTTAACAAAACTGTCTGTTCTACTCCGTTTCATCACAGCAACTGCACCAGCACTAGCAGAGTGTATATGTCACCCGGCAGGTAACCCCACCCTGTTGACAGGCAGGCACTCACAGAGTGCAGAATAAAACACAGTTTTGTGTTCATACCTTGGGCCACGCTCTCATAGTAGTCCCACTAAAAGACACTGATTGGAGGACACAGAGTTATAATTTGCAGGTTGTACTGTCATCTACCGACGCAACCACAAACGTGTACTTTTGGCATGTGATGACAAACGAGGTTGAAGAGCCCACCCCCAACTGATATCCTAGTTTATTGAATTAGCACGTAGCATGGGCGTCAGTTTGGTTTGAAATGTGATGGGGACAGAGACGCATTCAGAAGTGCTGGGAACAACGTTGTCATAGTTTCATATCGTCTTTTGTTTTTTTTTTGAAGTGGTGGGTACAAAACTAATGTTGATGAAAAGTGGTGGGTACGCGTCGCCAATGTCCCCACCGAAATTGACGCCTATGGCACGTAGCATCATGTTTGAACGGTCAGTAATATACCGGATTGTCTTATTGTCAACAAATCTCCTACAACAACCAGAACTAACAATGAAAACATGTATTGCCTGTCCGCCGTTTCTTCCGTTGCAAAGAACAACATTGGCCAAGTACCTACAAGTCAGTGAGCCACTGCACATTCTGGTCGACATGTACCAGAATGTGCAGTGGCATGTTGTTAGAACAGACATCTGCAGTCCCACATATACCATCTAGAAATAGATCACCAAACCAGAAACTGAAACTAGTCCCCCACAAATACACCAGTAAAAACTACAGTGATGTTCAGTTAAGAAAAACCATTGTTGTTTTTGTTTTCATGTCATTTTTTGCCATTATTGACCTTTTAACAATCACTCCTTTTTACTAAAACAGCCACAATCAAACAACACATCAATGTGGTAACTGGACGTTCACATTGAGATCATAGTAGTTGTAGTACAATAACATATTTTGTTGTGTTTTATTGGACATACATGCACAATGTGGCCAAAGGTATGTGGACACCTAAACATGACACATGAAAATGTGCACAGTCTTCATTAATTTTGGTTTATTCATTTTGTAATCTGCATGAAGGAACACATGTGCAGAATAGGTCAGAGGTCAGCTGCATATTAAGACCTAACCTACATCTCTGCATCTCTTTTTTCATCACTTCAAATCATTCGTCTATGGACTTTCCTCTTTAGTTTTAAACTGTCCAGACACTCCAATATATTATGCACACTACAGAAAATAGTAGCAAATACACAAATCTACAATATTTGAAAAGAGTGTGTCCACATACTTTGGTCCATTTTGTGTGTATGTTTTAGTTGTCATTTTTATTTACATTTATTAAGGATCTGTCTCTTTTAACAGTGAAGCACATATACTGTACAATTTGTCCTATGAGACAAGCATACTCATCACGTATCACGTGCTTCTGGATGGATTTGACAAAGAAGTTAAAGGTGACAGATCTTTAAATAAATGCATCATGATGATTTTTTTTCACCTTGTCTCCTAATATTTGTTCCCAGACTGTGCAGTCTAACCCATGTTTACCTTGCAGGCAGACATCCAAAGCTAAAGCTAACGCTAAACCTAAACAGAGCAGCCCTGGCAAAAGGTAATCTGAGGATAAACAGTTCACAGAGGAAGGACTGAAAGGACCCACACACATGCTGCTTCCAGCATCAGTCACACCGGGGCGTGTAGCCTTGTCCACCTGCTCCCTATATGTATTCCAAGGAGGACTAAATACTTAGAACTGATGGATCTGATGGATCGCTTTAGGAAATACATCCAATTTCCTTTTGTGAAACTTGGAAACATTTATACTACACTTACTTCTGTAGTGTACATATGTTGTAATATAAATTCAGAAACGTAAAGTTTCTATTTGACCTGTGATTAACAGATTAACAAATATTTAAGATATAAATTGTTTGCATAGCAGGCTACTTTATTTTGTACATTCTTCTTTGCAATATGCTTGTTAAGCTAAGCTAACTGCCTCCAAACGGAGCCTATAGTGTCTGCCAGGGCCTTGAGCATGAATTCCCAGGGGCCCGTTATCATTATGTATGAAGAAATCATACGAACACCAGATGTCCTTTCCCCTAAACTGTTTATCTGTGCTTAAACTCCCACAACTGAGGGAAAACGAGGAACATCATTAAACTAGTTTCAGGGGATAAAGGCTGAACTGACTGAACATATTAGTTCACTCTCTTCTCTGCTTCTCATCCTCAGACGGCTAAGTCCTCGTCAGAATGTTGTGCTCTGGCCTCAGTGTTCGAAGGAGGCAGCAGGTCCCGCTAGGGAGGTTCACAACTTAGCTGTCACTGAAAATACTAGGCTGCTTGTTTGAGGGAGTTTCCCTGGAGGTTGTAGCCACATTTTGAGACTTGAGACAGGCTCCGCCTGATTTACAGACATAAGAGTAGCATGAACCCTCTCTACCATAGCTTTGTATGTTCATCTTTCTTCTTTTAAACCAAGGGTTTTTTTGGGGATGTTTGTCTTCAATCAACAATAAAAACAGACATGAATGTTTAGATTGATGTGTTTAATTTAATTTTTTTTTTAAGTATATCATTTCTTCAATACATTTTCGTTTAGGTTGTATTTGGAGCGTCAGAAGAACAATTTCCACATCCACTCTGTGGCGTGTACGGGTACAGAGATCCACCTGGCAGCCTGCCCCCTGGAGTTCAACAAGCCAAACAGCACGTCGTCCTGCGATGGCGGCATGCCGGCCGTCGTCAGCTGCATGCCCGGGCCGCACTTTATGCAAAACAGCGGCTTAAAAAAGAAACTTAAAACTTCGGTAAAGTTCAATTGTGATTCTTATTTGGTCCTGCTACGTCTAGAACTAGTCTAAACAGATCAAAACTGCTTGATGCACAGCTCTAGACTTATGACTCACGCTCCCCTGTGTTTGTCATTTAGAGCAATGTGAGGCTGAAGGGTGGTGCAAGGCTTGGCGAGGGGCGGGTGGAAGTGCTGAAAAACAACGAGTGGGGAACTGTGTGCGATGACCGCTGGAACCTGCAATCAGCCAGCGTCGTCTGCAGGGAGCTCGGATTCGGCAGCGCCAAGGAGGCTCTGACGGGAGCCCGCATGGGTCAAGGTTAGAAACACCATTATAAGTAATACAAGACAATACTGACTAGCACAAATGATAAGTCCCTGTATAAAGGTGGTCAGCACAATGTACTATGTTAAAACCTGATATTGTACGTGATAAAAGTGAAGTAAGTGGGTAAAGGCCTAAAACGCCCAGCAGAGACAGGATGTGATCATGATGAGGTCTTCAGAGGCCGACTTCACTCGTCAGTTGCCTTTCAGCTGTCTGTCGTATCTCTCGGGTCATCTCTGCTCCCTGGAGAACTGACCGTCTGCCCTCAAAGTTCACATTCCTACGTTGTGCTTACTTTAATCAGGAAAGGAACGCTGTGAACATGGGACAGAATGAAACAATGGATGAAAGACTGAACATAAACACAAATACACTTCCTGAACACTAACATACAAATATTTATATGTGGGGACTGTCCTCCCAAACACCTCTCCCTTCATGAATTCTCCATTGCAGACTCTTCGTTAAATAGTCCTGGCTGTGTATTTTGGGGATCAATCAGCCTCTTTCAGCTCGTCTTTGAACCGTTTCACATGCGTTCAGTTTCAGCTGGCGTCGGACTCCCCTGGTCTCCGAACGTGTGACTGTAAATACATTTTAAGAAGTTGTGTCTACATCATGTCTGTTAGTGTGTGTTCTCATTTCCCCTCGAGAACATGGAGGCGTGTGTGTAGCATGTCGGTGCCTCAAGATTTCACACAGAACTCTGCGCAGAACACAAGTCGTCTTTTGAGACACTTTGGGTGGAGATGTCTGCTCCTGTGTGTGTGTGTGTGTGTACATAACCAAAGGAAGTTTGCCCAGGACAGCATACCTGTGCTGTGCTCATACGGATGTCAGACCACCGCCTGGCTGCGTGGATCCAAAAAAATGTTCCATCAGTGAAGTCGGAAATGCTGAAGGAATTTCTTTCATGGAACTTTCATAACTTCCACATGCAGCGTTGCTGACGGTGTGTGCGAGTTCAGCAAACATTTCCTGGAATGATGAAGTGAGCTTGTTTTAGGTGGTGTGGGGCTTGACCGGAAAAAAGACTCTCCCATGGAAAGTTCTATAGTAAATAGTAAATCCATTTTCTTTCTGTGCTTTTTGTGTTATTATGGTCAGCAGTCCAGTATTTGTTTAAAGTTTTCTAACAGATATTTGTACCTGTATCCATTTCTATAAAGATTACAAATCTTCATTTGAAATTTCATAAAAGTTACAGAATCACAACAAATTGAGAATGACTGTACGAGGGAGGAGCACGGATCACACAGAGGGCAAAGAAAGTCTTATAATGGAAGTCTCTAATTTGCAAACCTGAGAGATGACAGGGTAAACGGCAGAAGTAGCACAGAGGACAAGCTGGCAGGAGACGTCCATGGAGCAGTTCAGCAAACAAGGTGAAGGAGTCCAGCAGCACACACAATTATCCCAAATTAGTCTGAGGTCTAAATCTCCACAAGGCAAAAATAGACCACAAAGGAAAAATTGGAAACAGACAAGGATGAAGTGCAATGACAAACAAAAGAGTATATATAGAGTCAGTCTTTCCAACACAGGAAAGGGTGAGTGCAAAAAAGGAAGAAAAGGTCAAGAGAAAAAATCATGGCTCGGGAGGAGTTATACCTACTTTTATTGTAAATTTATTATAAACTTAAGTTATAACCATTATAACAGATAGTACATAGAATACATAGAATTTGACCTAGCTCTTAGAAATGTGGATCAAATATCAATAAATATTTAAAGCGCATTAAACACTGAAGTCGTTAAATGGCACATATTAACACATCATTAAAATGGAGTTAAAATGTTTTAAAGTGTATTTAATTCATCTTAAGTATGTTAAGTTGTTATTTCAGAAGCTATCAATATTTTATGTTTGCTGATTAATATACAGAAGTCAAAACAATCATCATTCTTTCCATAAACAGCTCCACCCTTTCTAAAGCGTTTTTTCTTCCCATCCCTTCAGGAATGGGTCCAATCTACATGAACGAAGTGAAGTGCCTCGGTCAGGAGAGATCAATCTGGAACTGCCCCTTTAAGAACATCACCTCCGAGGACTGTCAGCACACAGAGGACGCCGCGGTCCGCTGTAATATACCCTACATGGGCCTGGAGAACTCGGTCAGAGCCTCTTGTTTGAGTACAGAAGATCAGTTATTACAGCAGCTCAGATAGGAATTGACTTCTGAATGTCATCACTGTTAGTTTGATGAATGCAGAAGAGGAAAGTGTTTGAAAATGTGTTTGTGATGGGCTAATAGCAATAACATCGAACAAATTCAACTAATATCTAACAAATTATGACATTTTCCACTTTACTAGAATTTACCTTTTCCTTGAGGATTCATATTTATATGAATTCAAACAAATGTTCAATTGTTTTGACCATAGACCTTATGTAAAGATGGATTTTGTTAAGAATATGTGTAAAAATACACATGAGAGGAAGATGAAAAACACTCAATCTTCAGTTAAAATCTTCAGTTTGGCCCATAAACTAACACTTAACTATTGATGCTGCAGTCAGCCACCAGGGGGCGATCAAGATCCATTGGCTTTACATGTCGTGGAGACTTCCGTCTTTATATACAGTCTATCGTTTGTACTCGGCTTAGGACTAACAGAAATTCTTTTGCTATTTTCCTGGTGAAAAAATAAGAAAAAAAGTACATATACTCTTGATATGAGAGTGTTTGTGGTCGAGAAGATAATACTCATCAGCGTCTATGGTAAATACACAAAAAGGGTAACTGGGATAAAAATTTTGTCTGCAGTCTTATCAACTGTTGCAGATTTTAAGATTTTGCCAAACACTGTTAGCAGAAAGATTGTTCTAGTTATGCTATGCCTGCGTAGCCATGCTCCATGGTTCCTAACCCCTCAGCCCAACACAGATCCGACTCTCAGGGGGCCGAACCCGCTATGAGGGCCGTGTGGAGGTGCTGAGCTCAGACGCTAATGGGACACATACGTGGGGCTTGATCTGTGGAGAGACCTGGACCACTAAAGAGGCCATGGTGGCCTGCAGACAGCTGGGTCTGGGCTACGCTAACCAGGGCATCCAAGTAGGTTACTAACACTAATAACAACAACCACATCTTCCTGCTGCAAAGGAGGTTGTCTGTTGGTATACTTAACAAATGGAAATGATATACTGGCATGTACATTCAGGGGCAAATTTGTCTGCTGAGTGTTACCACAACTTCTTTGCATTTACTGTATGTTCAAGTTTATTCTACTATTTGTCACATATGAACTACAGTATGTGCACACTTACCTAATTAATCAAACTCAAAAGTGGTGGAACAGTGAAATTCTTTACATTTTTGGAATAGCCTTGAACCTACTTGCTGGAATGGTTGTGTGACAGTATATTATTTCCATCGTCCATGTGGGCAGCCCGAAACAGCCACACTCCTAAGTTTCTAACTCACCCTCAGAGCCAAGTGATGATCTCATGTGGAAACCATGCTGACGTTCCCCAGGGTTTTAAAACACTAACCAAACTGCAGCTTCACACAACACTTTTTCCGCTGCCGGAGGTCTAAGAGCTCCGTCAGATTCAGCTCAGGTGGTTCAGAGACAGGACAGGAAGTGTGCACACCCCCTGCGAACCCCCCTCCCCCCCACTGACTTCCAGCAGGGTATTTCTGCAGATCCGGATAGTGGGCGGTCGGAGCAGTTATGAGGGCCGGGTGGAGGTTCAGGTTGGGTCCAAGTGGGGCACAGTGTGCAGCACAGGCTGGACAACAAAGGAAGCCATGGTGGTTTGCAGGCAGCTTGGTCTGGGCTACTCCATGCATGCCATCACTGTAAGTAGGAGCGAAGGAGGAAATGAAGAGCTTTCTCCCAAAATGAGAGTCTACATTTTGAGAAAGTGTTGCACAGTTTTGTTGAGTTTTTCAGTCATGTATCAGTTTTTTCCTCCTGAGACACAAGACACTGTGTCGTCAGTGGCGAGTGACGAGTCATAAATGTCACTCACTTCTACGCACCAAACACTTCACATTTGTAAACCGTAACCTCCTTATTAACACGTTGCTGCTTCTTTCATTGACATGGTCGTCTGTTAACTCCTGTCTAACCCTGTCTCCAAGGAAACCTGGTACTGGGACAGCAGTAATGTTACTGACATGGTGATGAGCGGCGTGAAGTGCACCGGGACCGAGATGGCTCTGAGTCAGTGCCAGCATCACAAAACTGTCAGCTGTCAGAAAGCAGCAGCAAAGTTTGCCGCAGGAGTCATCTGCTCCGAGAGTGAGTTACAAATTAACAGTGCAGAGACACCTGATTGGTTCATGTGTTTCTGGGGGGTGTCCATGGTCAACTAAGACAACATCTCCACGATTGTCATCCTGTTCAAGTATTATTTCATGTTTTTCCTAATTCTGTGTCCAGCTGCGTCTGACCTCGTCCTGAACGCCCCCCTGGTCCAGCAAACGGTCTACATCGAGGATCGACCACTGCACATGCTCTACTGCGCCGCAGAAGAGGACTGTCTTTCTAAAACTGCATCCAAGGCCAACTGGCCATATGGACACCGGCGCCTGCTCCGCTTCTCCTCCCAGATCCACAACATCGGCCGAGCTGACTTTAAGCCGAAGGCCGGGCGCCATTCGTGGGTGTGGCACGCATGTCACGGGTAATGTGTGATGGAACTCAAACTCATTTATATCACATGAGAATGTCACCTACATTATCTTAATTTCATTACAAATGTACAGAAATACATGCCAATGTAATACATTCCAATTACAGTACTTACACTCTATTTTTAATCTTATTTGTTGTATGTGATCATAACAGCCTTCCACAGGTTTCATTTTCATTTATAAGATTTAAATATAAAAATTCCAAAGAATTCAACAACAAAAAAAACCCGTCACATGATCGATATAACTTTATAGCCTGCTGAAGAAAGTCGTGATCTTGTTTGCATTTCTTTTTCTTGTTTTGTTCTGGCCTTTGACAGTGTGGCTGATCTATATTTTAATGTTTAAAAATGAAAATTCATATTGCTTTTGAATTTTCTGAACTTCCTTTCTATTGAAATCAGCATTTCATTTGTCTCTTGTAGCCACTACCACAGCATGGACATTTTCACCCACTACGACCTGCTGAACTCCAACGGCACCAAAGTGGCTGAGGGACACAAAGCTAGTTTCTGTCTGGAGGACTCAGACTGTCAAGAAGGTGAATTTATTTTACCACCACAACTATATAAATCTATTTTTGAAATTGTTTTGGAAATAAAGTTTAAAAAAAGTCTACATGCTATCTGAGTGTAAAAAACAAACTTTATATAAATTATATTAAGATTCATTCAGTGATGCCTTGAATCTTTTCATGTGCCTCTCAGGTGTTTCAAAACGATACGAGTGCGCCAACTTTGGTGACCAGGGCATCACAGTGGGCTGCTGGGATTTGTATCGTCACGACATCGACTGCCAGTGGATCGACATCACAGACGTCAAACCTGGAAACTACATCATGCAGGTGAGAAGGATCATGTGTGGCTTCAAACGTAGATCATTTTAGGTTCAACAGCCTTCAAATACTGGTCTGACGCCATACACAGTAGAATTATCAGATGTAAGTGGCTGCAGCAGCAGGTGGAGGAGGAGCTGCAGTGTAGGTGGGTTCAAATGGAGAACAAATCAGCTGAGCAAAGGGAAAGTACAGACGAAAGAACAGGTTTGGGATCAGCTGATGAACTGATCGCGACCGTGAAACTTGCCTGGACAGACGTTTTGCTCCAGTCATGGCCACTGTCAGTACATCTGCATCAAGATGGCATTAGTGTCAGGCTCTGGCAGGGAGTTGTCTGTATTGTAATTGTGACTGGCAGCCGGCAGTCCTGACACTGGCACCTGCATTCAGCCAAGTACAAACAACAGTGGCAAGCAGCTGGGTTTATTAGGGACACTTTCACTGCTAATTGATAGACGTCATAGAAATGTTCCGTCTCCACAGGTTGTGATTAATCCCAATTACGAAGTGGCCGAGAGCGACTTCACCAACAACGCCATGAAATGCAACTGTAAATATGATGGAAATCGAATCTGGTTTCATAACTGTCACATCGGTAAGCAGACGTCACCTTTTGTTTTCGTGTTTCCAGAGTCGCCTCCTTCATCGGTGTGTGTCATCCCAACAGGTGACGCCTTCAGTGAGGAGGCCGAGAGGCGGTTTGAGAGATATCCCGGACAGATGAACAACCAGATTTCTTAATTGGCAGTAATTTCACAACAATTTCTAGATGATTTTATTTTTAAAAATAAGCTTGGCGCTCAGTGTAAGACACGTTCTCTCAACTATTTTGCATATGTTGGAGATATTATACTTGAATATTCAAGTGATCTCTTTCTAATGGGAGCTAATGCTACAGTTTTACCATGGTAGGATTTTATAGTCTGTGTATGACAAAAATGTACATACATAATGTTATGGTATTTTTGGTTTCTTTTGTAAAATAGAGAACTACCTGATGTGTGAGTTTGACACCACACGGTGGAGGTGTTACATCCTTAACAGGAGACGCTATGATGAGAAACCTGCATCACGAATGGTGTAAGTCATTACACATGTGCCGCCACAATTCCTGTGTGAATGTATTTATTGCAGTCAAGGTGCTTCAGTTTGTGTCCTCCTGTGGCTTTAGTCTGTATGTCTCAGTCACTTTCAAGGTCAATCCGAAAAACTACAGTTACCTTCAGGAAGTGTACTGATGTAATCACACCCACTGCACCAATAAAAAGGAGAGAAACTAACAGCGCTTGATGAACATGTATGTTTTCAGTTTAAGAAAGACAAACAGTTTTAACTGAGATGGAGAGAGGGATTTTAGAAATGAGTTGGACTGTTTATATCTGACCTCACTGATGCCACTGAACAGTCCCACTAACCTCATCTGTCATCTGCCAGATTCATATTTAAAACCTTAATTTACATGATGTACATTATTATTTAGATTTTTATATAGAAAGAAAATTTTGATACTTAAATATTTTATGGATGCATTCTTTTTTGCATAAGAAACTACTGTAAACTGTATGTCACTCTGAAAGTTCTCGGAGTTTAAAGTGTTTGGTTATCTCTCACTTTCTAATGCTACTTCACTCAATCATCATCATCGTCCCATAAAGCTGCCAGGCAGAGGAGGATTACACTGGACCAGCACCACACCTGTTAACGCCTGAGAACAGTAATTATTATGGAGAGTTGATAGGAGCGCCTCCTAGAGGCCTGCAGTGTGAGGTGAAGCAACGAAAAGACACAAACTTGACGTGGAACGGTGTGGGACGAGTGGAATATACATTAATTTACTTGCATTTAATTTCAGAAGACAGCATTGATGGAGAGTGTATAAAACAATCAGAGCCACACAAATGTGAAAAATAAGGCTAGGCAGGCCTAAATTCAAAAGACTTTCACCTGATGTCACATATGAACTACAGAACTACATATGAACTACAGTTCATTTCGCCTGATGAATGACTAACACATCTCAGTTTCAGGAACGTCCGCATTCTCACGCAGAAGGATTTTCAGTGTTCATGTGAAAGGAAATCCACTTCCAGGGTGAAGTCAGATTCCACAGTCCTGAATACCAGGTGTTTGCTCTCCTCTGGGATGGAGACACACAGGTCTGTGTGTTGTTTCAGTGAAGCACTGCCTGTCTAACACGTCTCCCTTCTTTGTCAATGGCAAAGTTGTAATTCTTTGGATTGTCCAGAGCTTCTTCAATCCGCTGATCCAAGTTCTCCAAGGTGATGAAGTTCTTTGCATCCTCCTGTAAGTGTATTAACTAGTCAGACTGATGCAGACTGTCAAAGCCTCACAAACTAATGGTAAATTCATATACTATTTCATATATTTTTAAGAAGTAGACAGGGAAAGTTTACCTGCAACTGCAAAATTTCCTTCTCCTTTTGTCTGATGAATTCTTGTTGTTCTTGTTCACGCTGAAGAACAGCTTCTAATTTCTTCTGTTCAGCTTCTTCGTTTTCCTTTTGGACCCTCATGATTCTGACAGAAGAGACATTGTGCAAATGACCCACAAGATTTTTTGTGACTACATTTTGACTTATTCATCTAAGAGAGGACTGCATGATGAAAAATAATTTCTGTGTCTTTAAAGACACGAGTTTGCTGGGGCAGCAGAGCCCTCTGCTGGTGACTGCATGTACTGCAGACTAAATGTACCAGTTACCTGACATATTATTTTCAGTCACAAAACAAGTTGGGATGAGTGGGAATTATGTGCTCACCCAATACCAGTGTGGGTTCTCTCTGGGTACTCTGGGTTCCTCCCACCTCCAAAATGCTATACTCTAAGGCTACTTGGCTAATTGGCCACTCTAAATTGCCAGTAGGTGTGAATATGTGTGTGTTGTCTATCATGTGCCCCTGTGATGAACTGTCGACTTGTCCAGGATGTACCCTGCTGTTCACCCATTGACTCCTGGATGACCATGACCCGTAAATGGAGCAAGCAGAAGATGATGAATGAATGAACGAACAAACTCTGCTCCAGGTGTCATTTTGCATTTCTCCTCACCGCAGTTTATGCATTCGGAGGTTCTCCTGGTCGTTCCAGGCCATCAGCGCACGATGCTCCTCTGCTTCTTGCCTGGCCTTCTCCTCCGCCAGAGAGCCCGTCTCCTCTTCATATTTCTTTTGAAGCACTTCCGCTTTAAACTGCATACTGAAACATTACGACAATAAAAAAATGGAACATGACATATAGTTTGTTATAAAAGCAGCAGAGGTAAAACGGGTAAAAACATTCATATTTACAAAAAGTTTCACTATGGATTAACCCTTTATAGGGCACTGATTTAAATACTTAACAACAGCGTTATTAGGGGATATTACAGGACACATTTGTTATTACAAGCCAATGATCATGTCATATCATGTACGGTTTATTGAAAGTTGAGGACATTTGAAATTTCCCAAAATATTCCAAAACGTTCATATACGTCTGTGTGTTGTGTTTGCATAGAGAGAGAAATGGAGATGGAAGTGATCAAATATGGTTTCTCACCCTATAAAGGGTTAAAATAAAGGAAGTGATACATCAGAAATAAAAAAACATCAGGGATTATTTCAAAATCAGGTTCTATGTGGAGACGTTTTGAACTATTTCTTAGACTAACGTTGTTTCAGTGTGTCTGTGACGTTCACGTACCGGAGCGCGCCCATGATGAGCTGGTACTCAGAGTATCTTTCCTTGAGCACCACCATCTCCACCGGGTCCACGGGCGGAGGCACCTTCAGTCGCCCCTCCTTGGACTTCGCTACCGGGTCGGTGCGGGACTTTCGGCCGCGGACAGTCTCCAGGAGCACGGCGCCTCTGGGTGAGAGAAGCCGGGCCACTTGGATGCTCCTTCCGCCGATTACCTGGAACATGTCGGCTTCTAGATGCGTCGACAGGTGCAGATTCTCAGTGTCTTTGTTAACGGTTTTCCAGTGGAAACTTGGCGACGTAACATTGAGACAGAAACATTCCCCACACTAGGCGGCGGCCATCTTTGTGGCCTTTGACCGACGGAAGTTAAAAAAACCCCCCAACATAGACTGGTTTTGACTTTATCGCCATCTGTTGGTTCTACTGTGGTTTCTACAATCAATGCCATTATCTCTCATGAGTGGCTTTTATGCACCTCTAGAAGTGTTTTTGTAATCTTCATCATTTGGTAAGCGAACTAAATGTCAAACCAAGCTTTAGCGTGAACGTTGACGCTAGCTAACGTTAGCTCAACAACTGAGCGAGTTTGCAACACTGGATACATTAATGAAACAAATGTGCAATTCGGATGTAATATATCCTTCTTGAAAAATCGCTCCTTGCAAATGCAGGTGAATATGTCCCTGTGAATCCGCGTGTAACCTCCTACGTGTTTTCTGTGTTTCTTCATGACTCAGCTGGATGCGTGGTGTCAGCACAAATGTACGAGGAGTGGTGCAGTGCAGCTTTCTGATGTTCATCTGAGCTGTGAGTAAGGATATATTTCAGTATGATATCTTGGTTTGAAATGTGCTTTCATGAAAAACACATATAATCTGTCATGTTCACAAAATGAGTACTTTTAGATGCAGAGATGATGCTGTGTGATCATGTTTGACGTATCTGTGTAGTTTTAATGTTTGCAGCTCTTTCTATGTCGTTTTAAGATGCAATCCATAATTTGCTGCATGTACAGCTTGTGAGCTGCTTGTGAGCGCCACAGTGGATACACAACATTGCCTGTGTGCTAAATAACCAAACAATTGCAACTTGCAGCTCAGTTGTACGTTTATTCAGCGTGTTACAGGTACACCAGGTGTAACGGTGCAGACCTCAAGTTCACAGGTGTAACAAACCATTCGTAGCTCAGCTCAGCAGACAAACAACATGGAGCTCCTGCAGTTATCTTTAGTTTCAATAGCTTAGAATGAACTCACAAAATGAATTGAATGCAAATTAGCCGAGTAACACACGAGATTGAGAAAAGAACCCAGTAACAATTAGTCTTCCACAGTATTTATATTTATAAACGGTCAAGAGTTCTATTAGAAACGTCAAGTTGAAATAACCAGTAACTCTGCTGTACTGTACTGTGCTGTCGTGTACGTTCGTGAAAATATAAATAGAGGAAGAGTAACGAACATAGACAAATGTGTGTCTCTATAGTGAAAAGAAATGTTTAAGGTTACTGGGTTCCTGACTACTACAACAGAAGCGGGACACTGCATCATGGATTGGCTGAGTTCCCTGACAGAACAGCACTGTTTCCAACAGAGAAATAGTCAGAACATCTAGAGATGACTAAAATTGGCTCTCCTTCACAAACAACTGGTCAAATGTTTGCACAAAGAGAGGAGATATCTCTGCTGTTTAGACAGGAAACTCGACCAATAACATTCTGCTGTCCGGTGCGGGCATAGAACTAATGCAGTGCAGCCACTCTGCATACTACAGTTTGCCATCTTCTGGACGTGTGGTTTCAGAGCGTGTGTAGAAGAAGGGGGACTTCTAGTAGACCTCTTGTTCAGCACAAGGGCGCATCTGTCTTGAGAACGATGAGCTTTGGTTTGCGGTTTGATTTTTGGGAGCGGTGTGGGATGTGTGTGGTAGAGGAGATGCTCCTGGCGGGCAGGAGTTGGCCAAATGTGGTTGATGCCAGGCTGGTGGCATTTAGGTTTCAGTTCATGACGGGAAGGGAAGGATAAGACAGCCGAATCTCTTCCCCCTCCAGAAGTTTCCTGGAAAGAAAAGACAAAAAGATGAAACCCTTTTTGCCTATTTAGCATAATATGTGAGATAAAAGCATATTGTTGGTGAAGTCTCACCAACTTGGCACAGTTCTCACCTGTATGCCGCTATTTCGATGTCAAGGGCCATCTTCACGTTGAGAAGGTCTTGGTACTCTCTCAGATAGCGCGCCATCTCCTGCTTGGCCTCAGTGATGTCCCGCTCCAGTTCACTTATCCTCGTCTGTGAAGACAAAATCATAGATATGTCATATACGGCATAAGGAAAGACTCCAGCAACCTTACATGTCAAATATCTGCTTTGGGATTGAGTGATTGAACCATCCATGTGGTGCTTTAACATTAACCTTGCAACCTCTGCTATAAGAATGCCAGTGTGAGTGTGGAGGCTAAAGCATTCAGTATTAAATGTTACATTTTTACATGTCATCTTTTGGCAAAAAGAAATATTTTGTTGAGCCTTCTTTGCTGGTCCTTTAAAGGTAAAGTCACAAGCATGTTCCACCTATTGCGTACATCCTTCTGCTGGCTAAATAGTCATTCAAACTGTGATCAAAATATCCTCAATTCACCTGGTATTTTTCCACCTCCTTCATCTGTGTGTCCTCCAGCTCTTCCAGTTGTTTATTGAGGGATTCAATGACATTCCGAAGAGACTCAATCTCATGGGAGCGGGACTGAAGCAGTCTCCGGTACTCCATGGTCTCCTCTTTGATTGCGTGCACAGCCTCGTTGTTCTTGCTGGCCATCTCCGCCACACTCGCAAACTTGTTTTTGTACCAGTCTTCGGCGGCCTGCATGTTCTTGTTTGCAAGCTGCTCATACTGCGCTCGGATGTCCCGCAGGGCAATGGAGAGGTCAGGCCAGGACACTTCCACGTCCACGCTGATGTTAGCCAGCTGTAGCTGAGCCTGCAGCTCTGCTTGCTCCTCTGCAAAGATTTTCTTCAGGAACACGATCTCATCACACAAAGAGACCACGTTGGCCTCAGCATCACAGTTGGAGAGCACGGCCCTGCTGGCCTCCTCCTTGGCCCTCTGCAGAGCCTCCTCAGCATCCATACGCCGCCTGGCCTCCTCTTCAAAGCGCTCCTTCATCTGCTCATAGATGTTGTGTAGATAGTCCCTCTCTGCCTCCATCTGCAGCTTCTCCCCGTTCTCTGAGTCAATCATGGCCCTTAAACTCCGTGCCTCCCCCTCATAGAGAGCCTGCAGACGGGACGGATCGTTCTGCCGTCTTCTCAGCGCTTCCAGCTCTGCCAGCAGGGTTCGGTTCTGCAGCTCCAGGTGCCTCACCTTCTCAATGTAAGTGGCGAAGCGGTCATTCAGATCCACCAGCTGTTCTTTCTCCTGAGAGCGCAGGCCCAGCAGCTCTGTGTTGAGGGAGCTGGCCTGAGCCAGGTCCATCCTCTCAGAACCATCTGGCAGGGAGGAGGACACCAGCCTCAGCATCCTCTTCCCAGACGCAGGAGCCCGAGTAGAATAGTAGAGGGAGGAAGACAAGGATGATTTGGTGGCGTATCGGGAGCCTCGGTTGCTGTCCCAAAGGCGACGGGAGGAAAGGGTGTTGTAGCTCATGATGAATTTTTTGTTGTAAATTTTTTGTTTGTTTATGAAAAGGATATGTTTTAATTTCTAAAGGTTGTTAAAGTCCCCCTTGTTCTGCACACCATCGGTGAGGATGAGTGAGCGTTTTTGCGCTGCACCAGCTCAGTGATGCTGCAGATCCCCGGCTTTTATAGGGCGAAGCTGCCCCCTCCCCTTCGCCACAGAGAAACATCAGCGCTGTCAGCATCCACCAGCCCAATAGCAGCCTGCTGCAGTGTAGAGGGTGGACTCTCATGTGTGGCAGCGAGAATCAATACTGAAGAGCCCATTTAATTCATCTGCCCTAAAAATAGCCTCACCGACAGTTATGACCGGGAAAAAAAGTATTCTCTCAACCCTGTGATAGAAAATCAATACATGATACAGAAAGAGAGAGGAGGGGGGCATAAACCCTCAATACACAGGCACTTAAAGGTATTAATACTCTGCAAACAGTGAATACATTGCAGGAGAGATAATG
>CAAKHB010006346.1:2510-12654 GCA_901007665.1 Aeoliscus strigatus
ACCCCCGCCACACACACACACACACACACACACACACACACACACACACACGTATATTGAGTCTGTCCCCAGGTCATGAGGGAAAACCCTCCTTTGTAATAACACTGATCAGCCTCACACACACAGACATGTGTGACGTCACCGTGCAGATGTTTCTGTTGCTGTGTGTATGTGTCTGACCTGACTGCCTCCTGTTGCACTTAGGCCACGCCCCCTCGCTCATCATCATCAGCGTGTTTACAACCAAACAACTGTTCTGACACTGCGTGTGTGTGTTTTATGCTGACACACACACACACACACATAACAGGAAGTGATCTGGTCTGTCGACCCAGTCAGGAAGATGTTTCTGGTTTCTGAGGAACAGACACTTTTCATCTATTTAGTTAGCATAGCATTAGTTAGCATGTTTGTAGCTGGATACCTCACTCAGCCACAGACACGCCCCATGAGGGCACCAGACACCAGCTGACCCGTCACCAGCTGACCTCTCACCTCTTCCTGAGAGGCCAAGAAGACGGTTTATTAGTGGCTGATTATTAACCAATTAAAACGGCTGACACTTTGAGTGAGACGCCAGCGCGGCAGCGCGTGAGTCCGTACGGCAGCGCTGCTTCCCATGGACACATGACACACACACACACACACACACACACCGGATCAGTGCTGTTTGGGTTCAATGTGAAATCCTTCATGCCGGCTGTTTACACTGTCAACACTTTAGTTGTCTGAGACGTTTGCATCACTGTTGACACATCAGCTTTATTACAAAGGCAGCAGTCGAGACCCTTCACAACCCGTCACACACGTCTTTCATTCATCCCATAACGTCACTTCTTTATCACAAATATTAATATCAGCTGCAAAAAAGAAGAGAATAAGAGAATAACAAGAACCCAACATCAGATGAAGGAAGTCAGGGACGTTCAACATCCAGGAACAAAAGCATCAGCAGTCATCTTCTTATTAAAGTCTTTGATTATTCACCCACTGTGGAATTCATGGCAGCTTCTTCAGTACTTTAATAATAATAATAATTCTTGTTTGTTGGTTCTTTTAATCAAAGTTAAATTGAATATCTTTGTTTTGTGGACTATACAAGACATTTGATTGGTCGTCATTTGACTGTATTAACGTTTTTATAAAGAAAACAAACAAGTGATTCATTGATACTGAAAATACAACAGAAATATTGATGTTGAGAAACACCATCAGTGTTGTAATTTAGTTTTGCTGATCACACGTTTCCTGTTTCATGGAAAATAAGAAACGGATAGAATAGTTCGAAACCTTTGTGCTAAGGAGCGTGGATCTGTTTCCATCGGTATGTGTGTGTGTGTGTGTGTGTCCTGGCCGGCACCCAGAGGGAGCATGTGGTCTGACTCTGTACAGAACAGACACGGGCTTTAAACACGTCGTGGTGAATGTTGGGGGTTACGGACGAGCTCTGAGAGACGTTTAAAGCTCCGTCAATCGCAGCCAATATGTGAACTCCTCAGACAGAACTAAGACACTTCAGAGGCCACACACACACACAAAGGTGAAAGGACTCTTTGTCACCTTCCTGAAGAGAAACGAGAGCTTGAAGCTGAGTGAGTGTGTGTGTGGGAAAGTGTGTGTTGTCGAATGCAGGTATAAACACACAGAACGCGCTGACAAACTGTCTGGGCACGCTGATAGCATCTCCACCGAGGACACTGCCCCCCCCGCCCCCAACATCTGCAACAACCTGAACACACACACACACACACACACACACACACACACACACACACACACCAGCTCTTTCTCTGCTGCTCGTCTGTCAAAAACGTGTTGCATTAGCATTAGCATTAGCATTGTGGGACTCCGTGTGGTGTTCAAGGTCAGCTGAGCCAGGAGGGACGCGTTCCTCCGTCCTGGCCTTCAGCGCTGCAGACAAACTAGTCATGGCCACAAAAAGGAGCCTCATATCGCTCGCGGATAAGATGTACCCGATGCTAACGGCCGTTTGAACGGCGGTTTGTGGTACGAGAGGCGTCGAGGCAGCGACAGATGGCGGTGGTCACGTGAGCAGATGTGCCCCAGGGCGTCAGTGGGGCCTCCAAGGCTGGGAGCCAAAAGAAACCCTAGGGGGACAACCGGGGGCCATAAAATGAAGGAGCACGAGGTCAACACACACACACACACACACACACACACCAAACACCTGCATGGACACACAAACATGCTTGTGCTCATTCCAGCACTGAAATACAGTGTGATCTTTACACGCCACATCCTCTTCATGGCTGCAGCGTTCTCCGTGGGTCACACCTTTAACGTGCTCGACCTTTGACCGGCATACCGTCATAGCTGGGGGGTTATGACTCATGAGACGTCCTCTCAGTTCGATACGCAGTGATTTGAGTATGAAACGTTCTCTTTTTTGTGTTTGTGTTCTGTTGTTGACACACCTCATAAACATCTGGGATGGTCATTTTTTATTTTTTTTCTATACGTCTTAAATCACCCGGGACAACACACGGAACGGTCGCAACTCTGTCCTCGTTATGTTAACCCCACCCACCGACTCGACACACGATGTGATTGGCCAGACAAGGGTTCGGATTTTGCCGTTAGTGATCTACAGAGGAGTTTCTCGACTGAACCCTGCTTGCAAGTCCAATTTTCTACCGCTAGAGTGCGTCTACATTTCTAGGCTAACATTCTTGAGGGGTCTTCGACCGACGCTAACGGGCGAACGTCCAGACGTCCCAGCGCCTTGGGACGTGGATGAGCTGATGCGATCCGAGTGCTGACAAAGATGCAGACGAGTCCACATTGTGGGATGAAGTCGGTGGTTTTGAGTGGACTGAGTTTGTGCATAATGGAGAAAAACTGTCACAAAAATAGGACAAATGACACTTAAGCCCCGCCCCTTCCTTCACACACTGGAAACCTTGTCTTTTCCTCAAACTCCTCCTCCATCCACACATTGACAGGTGCTTTTCGGGTTCAGTGATTTAGTTGTTTCCTCCTCATCCTTCAACCCTCGCCTTTCCTTCCACTCATCCTTTGTTTCCTCCACCTTTACTTCTGCCCCCTGTTCAGACATGCAGCCATTCATCCTTTTCTTATTTCTTCCCGCTCAGCCAGCTGCAGCTCAGGTGGATCAACCTGAATGAGGTCGCCACAGGATTTAGCTCGTTGTGAGAAGATAAAACGAGAAGTGACGGAGGTCGTGACCTCTAGTTATTGCCTTGTTGTCTCTCGGTGCCTTATGACGCATCGCAGATAACAAATCATCCGGGATGAGCAGAACAACAGCGCCGGCCATGTGCAAACATTGGGAGCAGCGTCTTCTGGTCCTAATGTCTTAGAGTCAGATTCAAACGAAAGTGTCCACAGAACGCTGATCGGCTGTTAGCACGCCCCCTTGTGGTCATATGGAGTTTAGCACTGACTGACTCAGACACACAGCTGATGTTTGTGCTGTAAGTAAAAAAAAGGATTTTCAGTTTCCTTTCAGCTCAAAATAGCAGAGATATTACAAGTGGTGCAGCAGCGTGACATTTCCAGAGTAAAATGCCCAAACATCCTGTAATTCACACTCGTGCCAGCAGTGGCCGCTGATGCTAAATAAAAGATATGTTGCGTACCTTTTTTTTTTTTAACCTTTTAAACACTGACGTATGCCTGGTGCTACATTTGTGCTAGCATACTTTAGACTACCGTAATTATGTGCATATTTGCGCTGAACGGAAACTGAGAGCTGAAAGCTGAGAAGTGTCACTCGGTTCCTGATGTGGAGAAGGAGTTAGGAGGAGACAACGTCCACCAGCATCAATCGATGGACGTTTTCTCCTTCTGACCACCAGGTCGGGGCACCGGGTGAAACCAAGTGTAACCATTAAACGTTTGCAAACGCGAATGTAGCACCAGGGATAGCGTCGGTGATAAAGGGTTAAATGATGACTTTCAGTGGTAATCTTTATCTGTGTGTGTGTGGAGGACACTTTGAGGTCACCTGAGCTCCAGAACGTCGAGCTGGGACGTAGTATTTTTAGTGTTTTTATTATTATTAGCCGTAACAGCCGACAACAGGGATTTAATGGGCTGCTAATATGCAAATGAGAGGAATGGGGATAATGTTTAAGGTAAAGACTCAGCTAAAGGTTAGTGTGTGTGCGTGTGTGTGTTTATATTTGTCTGGTATGTGTGTGTCTGAGGAGGATACACCAAGTGTCATCTGATACGTGTGAGAGCATGAAGGTCTTTGTCTAAATATAAACTGCATCACCAGGCTGTAATGTATTTAGAGGACACACACACACACACCATGTTTAAGATGAGGTGGCGTCTTGGTGCCACATGTCAGAGATGGCGAGAGCCAGGAACATAAAGGCAGAGGGACCTTTACTAATACGTTAGAGGGAACAGAGCCAGGATCTGAGTGTGTGTGTGTGTGAGTCACGCTGCATTCAAAATGCTGCTGCGGAGCGACTGTCGACTGGACAAATTACTGCAAATGGTAAAGCTCAGAATCTTCTTTATGCCTGTAAAAAGGTTGGTTTCAAATGTTTTTTTTTCTTTGTTTCTAAACAACAACTTCCTGTCACCGGCTGACTGTTGGTGTGTGAAGCTCACCACCTCTCCATTTCCTCAGTGAACAAACAGTGGTGTGTGTGTGTGTGTCAGCTGTCACCCCAAAATCTCACACGCGCACACACACACACACACACACACACACACACACACACACACACACGTAACAGCCTTCGACAAGTGTGTCGTGATGTTGAGACACACCAGAGTGTGTCTGCGTGTCTGTGTGTCTCAGCCACTGTAGAATCCTGACATTCAGCTTCACACAGGCACAGATGGCTCGCTGTCACCCGGAGGCTGCCATTAGCAACATTTGGTTGACCGTTGTTGCAACAGAGACACACACACACATACAGACAGACACGCACACACTGTCTCAGATGAAGACATGCTGGTGGACTGAGGGTTACAAATGCACTGCTGCTCGAAGTGGTGTGAGTCAGAGCCGCCGAGGTCGAACACGAGCAACAAAGATGGATTCCACAGAAAGTGAATTTCATTTCTCTTAAAAAAAAAGAGAAAAATGGGGCTGCACAACAACTCTTCCAATCATATGTCAGACTGATTAGTTCACACCACCAGGTGAACTACGGCAGAGTAGAAACAAAACCTGGTTGCAGTTCTCCTCTGGTCCTCTAGGGGGTCGTGTGAGCTGAGCGTCTATTTTTAACTGGGCTCCAGCTAGAGGACAAGCTATTTATAGTTCACTGTTACACTGCTGAAGCTCACACACACACACACACACACACACACACACAGTCATTCAGGGGCTATCAGATGCCTGGAGACATTGTTCTGAATCAAACTGATGCTGATGTGAGCATCAGTGAGTGCGAGCGTGTGTATACACACACACGAATGTATATGACATATTTAATACACAGATTGCTGTGTACAAACATGCAGAGCTATACAATATTTATGGATACATACATATGTCCACGTTTAAAACCAATAGACACACACACACACACACAGGTCTGTCTGGACTTACACACAAACATGGTGCGACAGTGTTGCCCACTAAGTGCCACTCTAAAGGCCCCGAACCAGCACTTCAGTTCACACCCCAATGCCCACCGAGCCAGCTAATCCCCTCTCCCTCTCTCTCACACTCACACACACACACACACACACACACACACACACACACACACACAGTGAAAATCATGTCTAGCTTAGCTTTAGCACGAAGGCAGAAATCAGTGACTCATCATGTCAGACTCAAAGATAATTCTACCCTCCGTTAAAATGTTCTCTCTCCAAGACAGCTATAGAAAATGTCAGTGTTTACTAACTGATTAATCCCACTGATATTCATCCAATAATCCAATATTCTTCATCTAAACGGTGAATTTGATGAGTAACGGTGAGTTAATTAACTTTGGGTTCATTATTTTGTGTCTTTGCACTCCACATGGAGGCGGCGCTGTGACACACGGGAGCTGAGAGGCAAACAGGAAACAAGTCACTGAGGATGTATGACAAACAGAAAATAACACAAATATGCAGCCACCAGCCCCACTCTGCACAGGTGAACGGATGGACACCTGTGTGCGTGGAGAAGACAGGCGATGGCCAGATCAGGGAGACGCAGCAGACGTCCATCATGAGGACAGAACGTCAGTAGATCCCTGGTAGGTAGGTCCACTGGTGTGAACCCACAACACAGGGTCAGGTAGAGACAGTGGATCAGAAACACCAACCTCGGTCCAGACGTTCAGTGTGAATGCCCCCTGAGACTGAATAGAACTGTCCTGAGCATGACCAGTCTCATTCTTGTTGTGCTGCTGGAAATGTGAATACGTGTTCACGACAGAACGTTCAAGAAGACACAGTGAGGTTTGTGTTTAGTTTTATTGTCAGTTCACAGCAGACTGACGCCGCTGCTGCTGGTTACATATGTGATCGTGACAACTCAACAATGAAACAATGTCAGGTTGTTTTCCTTGCAGCAACGAATAAGTTAAAAACAGTTACACAAGTATAAATTACGAAAGCTGTACACACCGGTAAAACCAGAAGAGCAGCAGGTGAGACGCTAGGAAAATAGGTCAAAGGTCAACAGAAGAATATCAGCACGGTGTACAGTGTGTGACTGTGAGGTTAATACTGATGGAGGACTGACTGGCACGCGCGCGCGCGCGCACATACGTTCTAGGGTGGAGCGCCACACAAACCAGGTCCCTTAGCTCCCTCTGCTGGTAGGAGTCACACACAACATGAGGTTACCTGGTTTTTCACACCAGTTGTTTACATAAATGAACATCTGCGTGTTTTTCAACACAGGAAATCAGAATTGTCTGACGTGTCTTTGACGTGGACGTGCTCTGCTTCCTTCGCTCCTCAACAGTTAACTGAAAATCTTTGGTTTGTTGACATTTGATTGGTCTCACTTGTCTAAAAACAATCTACTTTTTCATGTGATGTGTCTTATTTTAAATGTAAAGATTTTGTTTTGACTAAAAGTTAGATATTTTGACTAGAACCAAGACAAATATTCCTTGAAAGATTGACATTTCAGAAAGCTTTGACTCCTGACACTTGACAAGTTTTGTGACGGTGCAAATCATCATGTAATAGTGTGACACCGTGGGTGTCGGTGAGTTGGTGTTTAAAGTTTTACAATCAAATTGTCAAAGAGCCGCGAACACGCCGCTCCAACCTTCACTGAAACGTATCCACGGCAACAAGCAGCATCAGGTCGAAGAGGTGAGAGCAGAAGTAGGTCGTTGTCGAGCGTGGCGTCAAACTGAATTCAGGAGAGGAGGGCGTTAGCTGGAAGAAGGTCTCCAGAGGGAGGACGAGGAGACGGGAAAATACGACCCGCGCAGGGCGTCTGCAGTCCTCCATCCTCTCCGGTCAATCCCTCCTTCAGCTGGTCCATCTTCACCTCCTTCTCTCTCTCATTCTGGGATGATGATAACTGTGTAGCTGTCAGTCTCCACACAGTGGAGCTGCTGCCTGCAGATGAGGAGGACACGCACGCACGCACGCACGCACGCACGCACGCACGCACGCACGCACGCACACTGGTCTCTCCTGCTGAGCATCGTGGTAGATCTTTTCTTTCGTCCGTGAAACATCTGCAGTTCAAATTAAAATCCGTCCTTCAATCACACGTCGACGAGTTCCTTCGTTTCCGTTTTCGTGTGCGTTTAAGCCTCCTGCGGCCCGACGCCCTCGCAGGCGTTTGCAGCTCGTCACAGTGAGCGTGAGCCGACGGCGGCACCTGAACGCGGCAGACGCGCTCACACAACCTGACTCAAACTTATTTTTGTTTTGTTTTCTTCTTCGTCATAAATACTTACAGGCGCTTGTGACGGCAAAAGCTGCTGTGCACCTTGAAGAGTTCAAAAAGAAAAAACGCCGTCACAGCGCGCTAGCGACAGGGCTGTTGGCTGCCGGGCCGACCCGTCCCCACAGGCATGAAGGCCAGGTAGTTGGAGGGCGCGTAGCCTCTCTGCCCCCCCCTCACCTCCACTAGGCTCCACTCAGGGTTCCCTCGCTTGTCGTGCGGCTCTAGGATGCGAACCGCCTCTCCGGCCCGGATAGAGACTTCGTGGTTTCCTCTGGCGGTGAAGTTGTAGGCGGCGACGACCTGGAAGTCGAAAACAAAGGTGAGCTGAAGCTCCAGTTACAAAACTGACTTTATTTACTATTTATAAATATGCTAGTTCACACACACACACACACACACTAATGAGCCCTGCATTCAGACTGCTCGTTGTCAGTAGCAACTCTTCATCTCAGCTCACCTCTCAGCTGTGACATCGCTCCGACTCGGTGCGTGACACAAATTACCATGTCATTGGCATTTCACTGCCAGTGACAGCGAAGAGGAGAATTAAATGATAATAATAATACAAAAAAGTAGAACAACTCTGCTGGTGTCGGACGCGCAGCGATTCATGTCGGTGAATACTCGCTGCAGTAAAGTGACGTCGGACGGACATGAACTGAAGGTAAAGAGCCCCCTTGGGATGGAGTTTGGTTGTGACAACCTGGTGACTGGTTGAAGGTGAAGTGTGACCTCAGTCAAGGTCAATACTACACTCATCTAACCGATACGCTGTTATCATCATGATTCCATTGGACCCAACGCCTGAGAGACAAACCGCAGGGGGAACTACACCCTCGTTGATAAAAATACACTTTGTAGTTTTTTGTTGTTGTTTGTGTGGATGTGAGGTTGTATTAGATGTGACAGGACTCAGGGTCAAGAGGGAGGAGGAGGTGTGTGGAAGGTCACTGCAGCTATCGCTCACTTTAATGGGCAGGTGTGGACGCGCACGCACACACACACACACAGACAGACACACACACACGCACTGACTTTAATCTCACTCTCACACACATAAACCATCGCAAATTTACAAGCTATGACACTTCCCTCTCAGGCTACAGTGTTAATGGTGTAAATCAATCACACGTGTGCACACACACACACACACACACACACGTGTGCATGCACTCAGAGTGTATCTCTGCCTACTAACTGTGTGAATTAACTCAGCCCTTCACATTGACCCACTTAATGAGGTTAAAGAGCTAACTACGCACCTTTCCATTAATAAATCTATACATGCTAGATGCATGCACGCACACACACACACAATTAAGTTTAAGAAAAAGAAAAAAAATGTGTGATGTGTGTGTATGTATACCTGGAAGCAGGGCTGACTCAGCACCGCCATTGGCCGGCTCTCAGGAGTGTACGAGTGTCTTCGGACGCCAGCCACGCCCTCAGGCAGGGCCAGGTGTGGGGAAGGGGGCGGGTCGTCTGACGGCTGATGGTAGCGGATCAACTTGGAGGACGGAGCGTAGCCTCGTCTGCCTGTACGGACAGACACCGACCACCAAAAAGACAGGAATTCCCAGAGATGTGGAACACTGATGTAGTGTGATGATTAATTAGAACAACCACACCATGGCGCCAATGAGAAACAACAACCTCATTTTTACCACTAATAATAAACAACAAACTTTCCATTTATGCTTAATTTTGTTACGAAAGCTCAAGAAATGGGCAGGAGACTGAATATAAGTGTACACTGTAACAGCAGGAAGGTGATAAACGGATTGCATAACCACAGTAACCACTGAAACTATATGGAGTGTGCCTCTGCTTACTAGCTAAATACCTAAATGTAAGATAAAGGGAGAAGCATTCACTCTCACCTCCAGCATCGACCAGCCACCTCCGCTTGTCACCGCGGCTGTCGGCCTCGCTGATGACGGCCACCAGCTCTCCTTTGGCCAGGTTCAGGTCCAGGTCTCTGCTGCCCACCACTGCCGCCACCACCTGGTAGATCTTCCCTGAACTGTGGTTATCCATCAGCTGCTTCAGGCGGCGTTGGGAGGAGGGGCTGAGAGGCTGCACGTACGTACACACACACACACACACACAGGTGAAAACCGGATCGAAGGTTGAAACCGTGAAGAAAAGCGGTCAGTCGTCAGTCGGTCACCGGCGCTAACCTGACGACCTGAAGGAATGTGAACGGCTTCTGTCTGTCAAACAGGACGTATGAACAGCGCTGACACACACCGACTCACAGACAACACAGGACATGAG
>CAAKHB010006346.1:14383-32421 GCA_901007665.1 Aeoliscus strigatus
GTCAAGTACTGACTGTGTGTATCATGTGATTAGTAGACATGGAAGTAAACCTCAGGGACACACAGCTGATGGGTCCACTAAAGGCTCTTTTCTTGTTCACTGTGGTGCTGCTGAGACTCACAAACGTGGGGAGGATCCACTGCCGGAGAGCGGTGGTGATCTCCTTGTAACAAATGGGGGCCTTCTCCCCGTCCATGTCCAGGTCAAACTCCTCGGTTTTACAGGACAGAAACACCTGGAGGAGATCACACGGGTCACATCCCTGGCAGCTCCGTTCTTATCTGTCCTGAAGTTAGACGTACAATGATTTGACAGAAAACTAGTGTTGTCCCATTCTCAAACAATAAAACCTGGTGTCCAGTTCTAGTTTCCAGCTCAGAAAAAGACACATCCTGACACATGAGGAGGTCGAGGTTCTTACAAGTCACTGTCACCGATTCAGTGCGAGTGCCATGTTCTACCTGTAGGTGGAGTAGGTACGCCTCCACGTTGTCCAGCAGCTGCAGGATGCCGTGCTCAAGAACATAAAAGAAGCCTTCCAGTGCGTCAAACTCCTCGTCCACCAGCTGCAACGGGACAGACAGAGTCTCACTGCAACGTGGGAACTCCCCCCCTCGAGGATTTGATTGGATTAGTTTAACCCTTTAACACCCACGGCATCACTGCCGACACACACAGTCACACTTTGGAGTAACGTGACTATTTGACCTTGAATACTATGGAAAAAATACACATCTTCTAAAAAAACCAATCGTCTCCATTCAGTCCCTTTAACATGTTAACATCAACTATGTCCTGGGAAGGAAGGAAGAAAGGAAGGCAGACAGAAAGAAAGAAAGAAAGAAAGGAAGGCAGACAGAAAGAAAGAAAGAAAGAAAGGAAGGCAGACAGAAAGAAAGAAAGAAAGGAAGGCAGACAGAAAGAAAGAAAGAAAGAAAGAAAGAAACAAACAAACAAACAAACAAAAGAAAGAAAGAAAGAAAGAAAGAAAGGACAGACAGATTTGTTGATCTGCAAGAGAAAACCAAGAGAATTTGCTGGCATCTGTTGGAGTACCGTAATTACAGGACTATCTATCAGAAAACGTTCCTGAAAGTTGACAAGTTGCACTTCAGTCAAGTTGCTGTCATTATGGTAAGGACTTGCCAGCTTCCAGCAACAGAGCGGATGGGATTACCGTAATGACAGCAACAGGTTGTTGAGGGTGGTGTATTTACGGTAGTCCAAAGTGTGGCAGTGTGCCAGGGATGGGGTCGGTGTTAAAAGCTCTGATTCATGTTGCGCTCAGGTGAGAGCATGTTACCCTGGCAGCCATTCCGGTCTCGTGTTTGATGTGCTGGCTGATCCTTGCCGTCTTCTTGGCGATGCTGTGGGAGTTGAGGCGGTTGATCTTGTCCTTGATGGTCAGAGTTTCTGTCTTCTTGTATTTGTCAGCTATGAAGCACGTGATTGAACGTCACTCCCAAAACAAGTCACGCAGAGGTTCCTCTGTTTCTAAACCCCGACTCACCGACTTCTCTGAAGCGCTTGTACTCGTTGATGCGGCAGTTCAAGGCGACGGACGTGTGAGCCGTGTGCTCCAGCAGCGAGTACGCTGGGTGACCTCTGTCCGTGTGTTTCTGGATGGTCTGCAGGAGGAGCGGGTAGCGGGCGATCCGCTGCACCGGCATCACCAGGAAGAAGCTCAGAGAGGTGGCGTTGACCTCGGGCCTGCAGAGACACACACACACACTGTCAGGTTGTGTTCATCCAGCAGTCAGAGTGAATGGAGGAGGAACCCACGCCGAGCTCTTGATGACTCTGATGATCTCGTTCCACTGCGCCTCCTTCTGCTTGTAGGCGTTCTCCACCGACGTCACGCGGCTGTAGTTGGCCAAGTATTCCTTGTAGGCCGCCTCGATGTCTGACGACAAGCTGAGGAAGGAATCACCTGGAAGAAAACTTGAAAAAGTTACATGTCTGGACGCTGACCTCTCGTTCCATCTCGGCTCACGTCCAGGGACAGCGGTTTTGGTCCAGTCCAGACCAAAGATTCCAGGTGCATGTTCCAGCAACACTCCAGTTCACACTGAGAGCTCAATGTCGTTTCCACAGCAACGGGTGCAGTGCGACGTGCCGTAAACAGAACACGACAACTCATCTTAACGGCAAATTTACACAACATGCAACAGTTTGTCTTTGTGATTTTGTTAGTGTAGCATTTCAAGCTAAAGTTGTAAGGACACAGAAGTATTCTTGTCCTCCATCTAAAAGTGAGCATGTAAAACATTTTAACAATTTAATATAAACACAAACATTCCCAAATCTTGAGTGAAAGGCAGCAGAAGAGTAATCTTATGTCATCTGCCACTTTACCACAAGAATTAAATCAAAGTGAACTTCAATTATAAAAACAACACACTAATAATAATCAATCAGAAGAAGAAGAAGATAAAAAAAAAAGAATCCTACTATCAAAATAGTAGAATCCTAGAATCCTCTGGAACATCTACAACCGACCAGGAGCAACGGGACCGTCCAGACCGCTGACACTCCAACCGCTCTGTTGCTCCTGGAATCTGTGATCTGAACTGGACTTAAGACACCGGGTCGGTAGACAGGAGACACCAAACACAAACGTGTGGATGTCACTGACGGAGATGAGGAACAAAGAACTCTCTCTCTGTGACCAATCAGAGGCCAGCAAACTATAGACGTCACGTTCTAGTGTCATCTCAGACGGCAGTAGAGGAACCAGGAAAAGGGCAGCAGGTACGAGGAGTCGAGTCGTGCTGGAGCAGTGTGTGTGTGTGTTTAGACTTGATTTGAACAGGGAGAGTACACAGTAATAACACTGCTGTAAATGTGTCACTGTAAGCCAAAGCTGATTTTCAACTGTAGTCCCTGGGCCCCTACAAAGGTTGTGTGTGTGTGTGTGTTTGTGTGTGTCTTACAGAGCGTCTCCAGGAAGAGAGGGTCTCCAGGCTGAGACTGTTTCTGGTCCAGCAGGCTGAGGAGTCGACTGGAGACGTCGATCACGTCCTCGATGTAGACAAACATGCTGTCGAGGTTGGCCAGAGGGGGCTGTGACACACACACACACACACAGATCTAAAACCGTTCAATTTTTCCTGGTGAAGGCGGAGTTCGGTGTCTTCCATCGTTACAGAGACATGTGTGAGTGTGACCTCTGTGTCCTTCCCAAACGGCCCAACAACAGATCAGCATCTTTTCAGTCCCACAATGGCTCCATTCTTTCATCCAGTCGTATGAATTCAGACTGTGCTTCCAGCTGACGTCCCCTCAGACACATTCCACATGACTGACTGCTGTTAACCCTTCGACGCCGGCGGTATCCCCCCCCGATACATCCGTGCTGGCATCGGAGAACATCAACGGGTTCGTGAAAGCTGAGAACAGCCAGGTTGCTGTCATTACGGTAATCCACTTCACTCTGTTGCTGGAAATCATTACCATAACGACGGCAACTTGGCTGTGGAGTGCAACTTGTCACAGTTCAGGAACCGATGGATGTTTTCTCCTTCTTCACTCCAGGTAGAGGAACCGACTGACACTTCTCAATAACTGTAGGATACCGCGAGGTTAAAGGGTTAAAACGTACAAATACACTTCACAGACTTTATGAACATACACACGTGACGTTCAACTTTCAGAACTGACTGATTTGTATCTTTAGTTCACGTCCGGATAGTTCAGTTCAAGAATATTTAACATGAAAAATGTGGGAAAAAAAAGATTTCTTTCATAGAATAGGTTGTAACACAATCAGGATTATTTTGGGACGTCCCGACAGAACCCTGAATGACGTGCGTTTAAAAGAGGAGCAGGAGGAAACAAAGACCCGACTGGCTGGAGGAACGTACCTGGATCTTCTGCAGGTTGCTCCTGATGGTCACCGTGCTGACCTGCAGCAGTCGGAGGTAATTCCTCTCCGACTGCACCAGCTCCTCGATGGCCAGCAGCTGTCTCTGGGCCGTCCTCTCCTTGGCTGCTGCTGCTTCCTCCTCCTCTCTCCTCTTACGGTCCTCTTCTGAGGGAACTTGGACATTTGCTGCCGCGTCGGACGTCTCCGAAGTCTCGCTCAGGTCCAGGTTCTCCTCTTCGCACGGATTGTCCTCAGCGGCGCCGTCGCTCTTCTCCTGGAGCGTCACTGCGGTGGGATCTTTGGTGGAGACCCTGTCGGCTGCTCCCCGGGCCGGTGGCGGGAGAGGCTGGGCCAAGGAGGACGGCTGAGGCCTCCTGGGCACCTCCATGTCCGAGGTCCCTGTCGGAGAGAAGCAGCGTTGGCCATTAGCTCGTCTTCACAGACGTACGATGATAACACTAATACTAATAATTATTAGTGTAATAATAATATGAATACTAATACTGATGCTTCAAGTTCAGGTGAGATTCAAGCAACCACGAAGGTCCTGTCGCCTCAGGAGTTGAACCCCTGAACACCGACCCTATCCCCAGCCCTACATTCACGCTGGAATACTTTGGAGTACCGTAATTATGGGACTATATGCGCTGAGAAAACGTCTACTGGTGGGCCCGGAAGATGACAACGGCCGCAGTGCTGTCATTATCGAACTTCGCTGTCATGAAGGTAACTGACAGCTGTGACGTCTCAACTTTCAGGAACCGATCGATGTCTTCTCCTTCTCCTTACCATTTGTCTTCTTCTTGAACACAAAGGTACAATTTGTCACGCAAACACACCTGATTTGACCCATACGTAGCCACACGCACACACGGGGTCACCTGAGAATCATATCGGTCTTTACAAGAAACAAAAATTCGTTATCGTCGTTGCAAAGTTCCTGCCGATGACTCCGGCTACGTACACACCAGAAAAACAACAACAAACAACAAACCAACTACAAATGTATTCAAATATACTTTAACACACACACACACACACACACACACATAAATAGTGACTGGTACATCCCCAAAACAAGTGAGCATGAGCTTTACGGTGACGCATCTGCTGGCACAAACAGCAACAACAGAGTGTGTGTGTGTGTGTGTGTGTGTGTGTTAGGGTGACAGAGGATCATCAGAGGTGTTTCCATGAGCGTTCGTTACCTTGTGCAGATCCCCGGTTCCACTGCAGAGATCCTCCGTCAGCACCGTGCTCCGTCCCAGCTGAAGCAGAAAAGTGCTGCAGAGGAAAAGCTGCTGCATGGAAAACACACACACACACACACACTGGTGGAACTTTATCCAATGACTCACACTCAGCCGGGCCTCATGTGGCCGCAGTGTGTGAGTGTGTATTCACAAGTGTGTGTGAGGGACGGGGGGGATGGTCACGGACAAGAGGCTGTTTAGGAGAGGAAGAGAAGGGGGGCACACACACACACACACACACACACACACACACACACACGCTGCTGAATAAGCTGATTGACTGCAGCAGCTGGTGGGACGAGGAAGTGACACTCACCCAGACAAAAGCAGATTGGCTCAGCAGTCCTCACAGCGGAGCGACGGACCAATCAGACGCCAGCGTGAGAGGCCTCAGAGGACACCGACCAATGAGGACGGAGCGTTGAGCTGACTGAAGTTGTCCTCTCACAGGAAACAAAAGCACGGCGGGACGCCCCATCGTCCTCCAATTGTCAGGGGATTGTCTGGATTTTCTGCTCTGAGGTAGAAAACAAAAAGGTTTACGGGAAATGAACAAGTTTTAAAAAACAGCCGGTTCTTCGGTTTGTGTCAGACGCTCGGAGAGCGCGTGTGAACGCGTGACGGAATTTCGGCAGACATGTACAGCGACCGAACACGGGCCCCGACTGGGAGGTGAAGTCTGTCGCTAAGAGACGAGAGGAACTGACACACGGACCAACGGGTGGAGAGGTGGATTTGTTTGTGTTTTGGCAGTAGGTGATCACTTGTTGTTCACTCATCATCTCCCGTTGCTGTGGTTACGGGTCCAGGTTCATGCTGGAGCCAATCCCAGCTCATTGCTCGTTTGCAAACCGCTGTTCCACTGTGTCGCCCCAGGGGGTAACCCATTATTGATGATTACATGATCTGTTTCATTGAAATGAAATGGTTGATATTTTCTTCTTTCTTCTCTTACTTTGTTATACTTAGATCCGTCTCTTTTTTTCCTAATATCATATAGTTTGTGTGATTCTGAAGTTTTTTTTAAGCAGGAGACTGATTTTAGATCAAATAAATCACACCGACGCCAACATGACCTGGACCTGTGTCAATAACACGCCCTTGAGAGCAGCCATGTAGCTGTCATTACGGTAATACCTTTCCCTGTGCTGTCGGAAGCCATCGAGACATTACCGTAATGACAGCAACTAGCCCGTTCTAAGCTACTTGTTGTTAAAAGTGTGAACCAAACACAAACGTCCACCAAAGACGTGTCTCCTACAACGACCTACGTCTCCTCTCTGTCCACTATCACAACACACACAAACACGCTCAGCGGTCTATAAACCCAGAGAGTGATCAGGACACCGTGTCACACTGCAACAGGGAGGACGGGATTCTTTCAGCACCATCTGACTCAGGCTGGTCGTGACATTAATGTGTGGTATGTCGAGGAACAATGGGATTTCCGATAACACACCTCAGGCCCTGATTTAACGCTCTGCCATGGAGGACGAGTGTCAACACTGTGTGCCGGAGCTCAAATCATCGTCCTGTTCCTCGGCCCGAGCTGCTCAAATATCACGTTCGTTCCTCTGTGTGCTCAGTGACGACGGCTGAGGAGATGATGAATTCCCATTGTCGGTCTAAAACCTGTGCACATGTTGGTCAGATACCCTGATCAGTCCTCGTTGGGGGTCATGAGGCCTGCTGTCCTTCAGCTTATCGTGTTAGAGATTGAAAGAACAAATCCTCTGGGTGAATCACTTACAGAAAGGATTCGTTCATTTCACGGTTCAGCTGAGTGAACCTGATTCGTTGGTTTGTTCACTTAGACTGAAACTGAAACTGAACAATGAGAGATGAATGCAGTTGATGACATTTCATTACAAGGCCAAATGTGATCAAAAATACATTACTGGAGGAAGTAGCAGGCAAACGTACTGATTCTCTGCGGATGGACAGGAGCGATCTTCAGTGGGTTCAACTGACAGATCCATGAACTGGAGATCAGTTCAACATATTCAGAATGTGAAAATCCGTGGAAATCTCCATCATTCAGTGATGAAATGTCTAAAATGTCTGAAAAGACAACTTCCAAGGGCATTTCAGAACTTCAGGAAGCGTTGCTTAACAGATCAGTGCAGTGAGTCAGTGAACGAATCATTTCACTGAATCACCGCGTGAACGAATCTTTTTACTTTTTTTGGTGTACTGACTCAGAAAAGAACCGTTTTCCCCATCACCATCTTGTGCAAAACACGGACACAAACACAAGATCCTGCAGGCAAACTCTACTTTTAACGTAAAACACACCAGGTTTTCCCTCTGAAGCCTTAAACTGCACATTGGACAGCGGACTGGACGTCTGTTATCAACCAATACTTGGACAGATGACAGGCGTGTCAACACCAAACAAATCCCTCTCAGGGAGGGACTGCAGACTGAGGGGACAGAGACGAGTTTCTTCACTGACTATTTCTAACATTTTCTACATGGGATATACGAGTAAGACAATTAGTCTACAAATAGTAGTTGCTTCAGTTTGGGTGTTTTAGAAAAGCAAGCACTTTACTTCTGAACCTGACTGTGCCGCGGTGCACAAGGTCGACTGTACGGAATGAAACCTTGACATTGACTTACAATCGACAATTAAATGAACCACCGACCATTTTTGACCGTTTTTAGTGTTTTGGTTAAATGAAACTGAAAATACTCTGATTACAGATTCTTGCTCACTTTGCTTCTGTAATGACATTTACCTGTTTCCACCATCTTCTTTAACAGTAAGAAAATTAAATACTGGAAGGAAATAGTCCTCAGATTTACTGATGACGAAAAGAATGGTTATTTGCAGCCTTCTTGTTTATGGGTTTATGGGTTCCTCTTCTCTCTATCTAGTACAAGTTGTTTATCTCTGTTGTTGGAAATATTAGCTTAGTATGAATGTGTATTATCTGTATTTTCTCTCACACGCTAGTGTGCCACTGGATTTCTGGAAGTGAACGTAGAAATTTCTCGAAGGAACAGTAAGTGGATATGATGAACTGTTGGAATTTTACCTGTTTGCATCTGCAACACGAGGAAACTTCACTGGACAGCTGAAATAAACATTGAGATCCGACAGGGGGAAAAAATCTGATTTTCACGTCTAATTCAATCACTGCATAGGTGAAAACCAAGTTAATAAAGCAGCTCTCGGTCAGTGTTTGTTCGTATTAGCTGTTAGCATGTGTCCCAGAAATGTCTGCATCTGTTTGCATCCCCAGTGGAAGGACAAACACACATATGGGTTGGAAAATGTGTTTCTTTCATTCTTTTCAGCATTTTTTCTCCCTCAAACGCTAACTCGGTGTTCTCGCCGGTAAACTAGAGACTGTCGTTGGATCTTGCTAGCAAACCCCGGATTTAAAAAATAATTATGATCAGGAGTTTTTTGTTTCAAGGCTGGAGGGACGTTTATCCGCGGCCACATATTTGACTAAAAATCGGGAAATGTGGATACAAGTGAATGGAAGAACGTGTACCTGGTTGAAAAAGTCCTGTCAGCACGAATTAAATCCAGCTCCGTGTGTCAGTCAGATATTGAACTGCGTTCACCTGTTGTCGGTGAGCAGACCGTCAATCGCCATACTTACACAGTGACATCTTTTCCGGTTACGACCCAAGAGAATAAAGGTCTAACGAAACAGCCGATCTTTTCAGCATAAAAGCCGACAGACAAGCGCTGCAAAAAATGAGTAACACTTTATAATAACTGTCATTGATTCAGTGATTCATTCATTTTCTGCCGCTTATACCGGTTACAGGTCACGGGTGCGCTGGATATATTAACTGTATTTATTATTAATAATATCAACAATTTTAAATCAAATTCATTTTATTTATATAAATATGTTTTTATTTTTTAAATTTATATAAATAAAATGAATTTGATTTAAAATTGTTGATATTATTAATAATAAATACAGTTAATATATCCAGCACACCCTAACATTTGTATATATATATATACACACACACACATACATATAATTAATCGGTGACCAACATCATAATTCAGTTTTCACATTGGATGGAGACAGAGGATTGTCTGACTTTATTGGTCATGAAAAGTCCTTTTACGCCTCATGAGCTGTACATCACTGAAATATTGTCAATGTTCAAGAAAATCACTGACATCCTTGGACATCAGATCAGATGATAACGTGCAGGACATCAAACATCCTCTCAAACATGACTGTTGCTGCATCCTTGTTCCTCTAAACTTCAAGAAGTGGCAGTGGAGACGTTGAATGGAATCTTTATTACAAAATTATTTTACATAAACATTGAATTCACATGAGAACAGAGAGTTTCCACTTGACAGCGTTTCTCATCTTCGGTGGAATCGAGATGTCAGTGTCTATGGAGACAAAGGTGGAGATGGTGAAACAGGAGGACGGAGGAGGTGTGGTTTCAGAGTGACAGGCATCAGCACACGTCCTGACCTGGTTGTGAAGCTCCGGCTGTGTGCTGCTGCTGCTGCTGCTGGAAAGACGCCATGATGCTGTTGGCAGTGGAGTTCGGTCCTGTGAGCTGAAGAAGGTGGAGAAGGTGAAAACAGTCCACTCCACAAACATCCAAGAAAACCAGAAGGATCTACGTACCGGAGCCTGGTTGGTCTGCAGACCTTCAGGCCAAACCTCAGGAACTGCTGCCTCCATCGTCTGCAGAGCCTCCTCATACACCAGCTGGAGCTTCTCTGCCACTTTGTCCATCTGGAAGAGCACCAGGGCCTTCAGCAGGCTGTGGACCTCCTCTGCAGGAGGGACGGGGACAATCATCAGCACCGGAGAACATGAAGGACGCAGCGGGCACTGATGGCGTGCTCTACCTCTCATCTTGTCCACAATGGAGATGATCTCACCGAGCGCGTGCATCAGCGCTCTGTCCTCCATCGGACTTCCTTCCTTCAGACTCAGCTTCTTCCGCTCAGCTTTCCTGCGGTTCTTCGACGATCTCCTACGGACAGAATCCAAGTAGTGACTCTTGAAGATATCGCTGCTGATGCATTCACGCTAGCATACGTTGGAGTACCGTAATTACTCGCTATCAGAAAACTCAGTCAGTTCCTCTACCTGGTGTGAAGAAGGAGCTAGGAGAAGGAGAAAGCCGGTGAGTCATTACCATAATGACAGTCACTTGCCTGCGAAGAGCATCTTTCAATCACTGATTCAATCACTTTCAATCACATTTTCTGCTTCACACAATGGTGTAATTGCGGTACTCCACAGTATGTTAGCCTCTGTTTACGGGTTGATCACATAACAGAGAAATCACAGCTCCAACATGCTAACACACACAGACTAGATGTTTTTTTTCTTCTCACTCTGTAAACCCTCCTCGTGTCTGTGTGAGTGGGACTGGTTCTTACGAGGAGATGCGGGAGTTGCTGTGGGAGTATTTGGATCCCGTCATCATGCTGCTAGCTTCAGAGAACAGCTCAGCATCAGCACAGTCTGGGCCGTCCTCATCTGGTGGGAGAAGGATGCTGACTGGTTTACCCTGGTTTGAACCCTCCAACACCCACGGTATCCACGGCGTTACATTCACGCTAGCATACCCTACCGAGTACCGTAATTACAAGACTCAGACAACGGTTCCTGTAAGCTGAGAAGTGTCACTCGGATTCTCTACCTGGTGTGAAGCAGGAGAAAAGGTCCAAAAACTCCAAATGTTACCGAGAATATTTGTCCTATGTCCTATCCAAAATGTCTCATTTCTAGTCATAAAATCTCTTCTCTTGACACTAAAAATAAAAGACATAACATGAAAAAGTATCTTGTTTCTGGACAATTTTCACAAAAATCTGCCAGGAGAGAAAAAAAAATTCCTGCATTTTTTTCTTTTTTAAGTGAAAATTAGCTTGAAACAAATATTTTTTCGTAACTAGAAATTTTGATTAGAAATAAGACATTGTTTTTGGTAAGATTTTGAATGTTTGCAGTTGGACAAAATGTCCCTTTATTCCTGAAAGATGCACTTGACACAGCAAAGTTACTGTCATTACGGTAATGATGCACTGGCTTCCAGCAACAGAATTAATGGGATTACCGTAATGACAGCAGCATGGCTGTTGCCAGATTCCAGGAACTGAGTGAAACTCGATTGGACGTTGATGTTGATAAAAGAAAAAAATAAGGTAACAAACCAAACAAATTAAAAAATACAAACAAAAATAAGGGGAAAAAAATCAGAAAAAAATAATTACATAAAATAGACAAAGGATGATAAGAAAATAATCAGTTCCATCCATCAGTTCCTGAAAGTTAATGTGGACGTTTTCTCCTTCACCTAGTTCTTCCTTCACACCAAGCAGAGGAACCAAGTGTCACTTTCTCTTATTCTGATTGCGCAAATAGTCAAGTAACTATGGTAACGCTGAGGTTAAACTAAGAGAAACAACACGCCGACCGACTCTGCGGTGGCGTCGGCTCCTCACCCAGCAGGTTCACGTTCTTCTTCTGCTCTCGGACCGCAGCCAGCCGGCTCCTGTGGCGAGCCGACGTCGCTACCTGAGTCTCCAGAAACACCGTTTGTGCGCTCGCGGCTGCGAACAGAGAACACAAAGCGATCACATCTTGTTCCGTGGACCTCACATCAGCAGCAGACGACGGGCTGAGGAGCTGAGCGTACCGTCCAACAGAGCAGGTTTCAGGTTGGTTTCAGTGATGTCCTGTCGGTCGTGGATGTAAATCTGAAGCAGGAAACAAACAATCAGTAACAACTCAACACAAAACAGCAGAGTGACTTTGTTTGGACGAACCAAGCGCAGCGCCTCCTCCCAGACTGCGCCAGTGATCAGAGCCAAGATGGCCTCCTCGCAGTCCTGATGACAACACCACAGCTTCAGCTTGGACTCAGCACGCTCACAAACAAACAAACAAACAACCTACTTTGGCATATTGGTCCAACAGCAGAGCAGCTTCTGAGAACCGACGCTGTTCGATCAGCTTCTCTACGCAACAGGAGCACAAAGACTGTTTGGGTTTGACACACCAACACAACGGTATCACGGCTGATACTGTGGAGTACCGTAATTACACCAATATTTGTCCTATCAGAAAATGTCTCCTGAAAGCTGAGACGTGTCACTCGGTTGCTGTCATTACGCTAATGACTAGACGGAGTGTCTGTTCAGGAAACCCAATTAACACGACAGCCGCCATTGTCGACGACAGTCTGACATCTGATCTCCGACGACACAATAACAGTGATTTTTTTTAATCACATGAATGTTAGATTTTAACAATTTTAAAATGTTTAAAAACGTGTACATCCTTTTTTAGTCGTCAGAGTCTGCTTAACGTGTTAAAGTGCTTCGTGTGCCAGCCACAACTTTTTTTGGTGTTATTATTTAATTGGTAAAACAAATTAGTACAATTTTTTTTAATACTTAAAAATGCTGTGACCATAACAACAAAAACATATTTATTTCCTGAGTAAAAATAAAAATAATGTTGTTTATATTTAAAATGCCGACAATAAAGATTCTATTTAAAAAAAAAGGAAAATGCTTGTTTTGACAGGACGTAGCTGCGTTTCACACATGCACAGAATAAATTATAACAAATTGTGTTTCCTGTGCTGATCGGATCATGACACAGAGCGAATGGAATTGAACTGTAATAACATGGCTCAACATTCAGGAATCGGTGGACGTTTTCTCCTTCTTCTTCCTCTGCCTTGTACACCAGGCAGAGGAACCGAGTGACACTTCTCGTTTTCTGATAGCTTCAAACAGCCAGGTAATTACGGTGCTCCAAAGTATGCTAGCACCAATGCAGTGCCGGCGGTATGGTCGTCATGGTTACCTGCCAGGTCTCTGGCCAACAGAGCCAGCTGGTCGGGCGGCAGAGGGATCTGCTGAGCGACACAGATGGCGTTCCTCCAGCTGGAGCTGCTGGCGAAGGCCTGCAGGGCGCCGACTGGCTCGCCGCATCGCCATAGCAACAGGCCAGCCTGCTCCGCCTGTTGCTGCTCCACCAGGTGCTCGGCATAGGCGCAGCTGAGAGACTAGGGGTCAAAGGTCAAAGTGAATATATGGAGGGGCACCTGTTCCGGCGGTGCGTCCGTACCTTGTACTGAGCGCCGTCGGACACGTACAGTCGCAGCGCTTCGCTGTAAAGTTTCTGCTCCCTCACCAGCTGCAACGCCTCGGAGAAACGGTCCTCACCTAAGGGGGAAAAAACACATCAGACAGACGCTCTCCCAACGGACGATGACGGGAGCTCAGAATCCACCTGTCTTTGAATCACTCCGGTCTTCTGACCGTTGGTTTGTTGTTGTGGAATGTGTTGTTCATCAACTACAAACATTTTTTGACCTACTTTGTTGATGAAACTGGAAATCACATCACTCTGTTGATCCTCATCACTGCGTTTATCAGGTTCATACATTTTGTACACTGGAGAGATATTCCCCAGTCATCCCCAGGTAGGCTGAGGGAAAGTGTCCTGCTGCAGGAGCTCTCTTCTGCATCTGTGTTGTCCTGTTCGTAAACGATCCGTTAGGAAGAAGGAATCTTTTGGGTGAACAAACTGTACTGAAGCACTGACTGAGAAGATTCGTTCGTTTCACAGTTAAGCAGAGTGAACCGCTGCAGGTGAAACTGATTTGCTCGATCCCTGAGAACAAGTCGACTGAACCGAATCACTCTGTAGTTGATTACATAATAACATCACCAGGATGATCTAACAAATACAGTTCATGGCATGACGTGAAATAAATAACTCAAACTCACCAAACTGAAACACAGGATTCATTTAAGTCAGGATGTCATGTTAGATGTTGTTATTTAAAGCATCCCCTGATCTCAGCCCCTTTCACAGCAAAGTGAAAAGTGTACTGGACGAACTAGTTGACCGAGCGCTGCGGGTGAATCTTTTGAATGAATCTTGTTACTGAATGGATTCTAGTGATTGGGTGAACCATGAACAACTGTTTTCTGCTGAGGAGCGCTGGGACTGACCACACTTGCTGAGGTGCAGCAGTGCCTTCCGGTAACGTCTGAGGTGTTTGTCGATGGTGTAGCGCTGGTAGTTTGGCTCCAGGCTCTTGAGCGTGTTGAGGAAGGGGAGGTACTCTTTGGGGTCCTGCAGAGACGAGCAGACAACACGTCAATAATCCACCTCCTTTTCAGGCGGATCCGGTGGACGTCGCACCTTCTGGGATTTCTCCGCCACCATGAGCACCAGGTCAAAGTCGTACGTCCCCAGAGAGTGTTCGTACAGGTCGTTGACATTGACGAGGAAGAGGAGGTACTTCAGGGCCTCTTCAGCGCTCACGGCGCCGGCTGCTTCAGGGGGGTTCACTGGAACACACGCACACAGAAGAAGGTTATGTATGTCCGAAATGTGAAACTTCCACACGTTTCCGCTGCTCTCACCTCGAAGCTCGTGGACTTTCTGCAGAGCCACCTCCAGCTCAGGGACCGTCTTCTTGATGTGAGTCGTCAGGATGGAGAGGCAGAACCTGGACACACCAGCACACAACTACTCATCTGAAAGTAGTGTCGTCCCGTTCACCAACGATTCAATGGACAGAATGAATCTTTTGGGTGAACAAACTGTACTGAATCACTGAGAAGATTTGTTTATTTCACAATTCAGCTGAAGGTGAATCTGATTCGTTCGTGTGAAGGAGTCGACTGCCACGAATCAGTCATTGAAAATGAAACCGATACCGACACGGAAAGCGAAAGTGCTGCACATTGAACGTACTGAGTTTACTGGAGGAACTAGTTCACTGCACCACAACGCCCAATCAATGAATCACGTACCGAAAGACTGACCGAACCTTTATGCACGTTTACCGGAGGAACGGGTGCACTGTGGACATACTGACTGAGTGTTGACTGACACGAATCACAAACAGATTCTAGTGATTCAGTACACCTAAAAGAACTGAAAAATAAGATTCAGATCTTTCAGAAAAGATCACTGACTTGTTGGGGTCCATGGTTTCCATGGTGCTCCGCAGAGCGTCACACACCACGTCCACCTTCTTCTGGCCGGGGGCTGATGGGAGCTGGAGCGGGCTGCTGTCAGGACGGGGATACATGCTGGTGCTCGTGTCTTCTTCCCTGCAAGAGTCACAAGGAACTAAAGAAATGCCGTTCCCATATGAGAACGGTTCTAAATGAGCCCAACCTGAGCTCGGTGAGGAAGAGGTTGATGTTGCTGATGGAGCTGAGCTGTGTGATGAACGTCTCCGTGTTCTCCAGGAAAACCTGATGGAGACAAACAGGAACCGTTCACAAACGCAAAGACGTTTTCTTTGAAAGTGAAAGAAAAAAAATAATGGTGGATTTTTGTGATTGTTGAGAACGGCTGTACCTTCGGGTTGTGGTCGTAAATGAGGTTCAGGTTGATCCTCAGCTTCCTCATGCACTCAAAAGCTTCTCTGAACCTCAAACTGGAGAAGAATCAATATGGTGAGTTTAAAACCAGAAAGAAGAACCACGCGGAGGCGGAAGCGGGATAGTTTAACATCCACACTGAATCGTCTCCAGAAACGTCTGCACAACCCCAGTGAATCTGTTGTAGTACACCCTCCAGACCTGTAGGTAGAGCTGTAACGCTGACACAGAAATAAGAGAAGAAGACATGGAGCATGAGATGGAAACAAACACAGGAGGAAGATGATGAACGGAAGCAGAAGGAGACAAACAACGTGACCTTTTCATCTATTATCTAACACGACACATTTCTGGAGACGACTCCACATGGACGTTTTTAAAACTCCTCCGGTTCCGTCTCTGAGTGGATAACACTAAAACTGTCTCAGTCAACCTGTCCAACCACGTCCTGAGCTGAGCGAGCACCAGAGCTCGATGATGAACAGTCTCCAAGTTCCCACGCGGCATCTGGACACATGTACAGAAATCAGAGACTCATTGGATGCTGGGTTAACATGACGATACAGACACGTTTGTCTGACCTGTAGAATCACTCTGGTGTCTTGCGGCACCACCGTAACGATCCTGGATCCTCTCTCCACTCGCCGAACAGTCTCGTCATTCTGGCTTCCGTCCGAGGCTAAGGCTGCCTGCAGCGCTGCGGGGTCAAAGGTCATAGGTCTCAGCCCAAGACCAGACTGTGGGTGGGACACAATTTAAACTGTCTCTTACCTTTGACGCTACCTGTGCTCAGGCGGAGGCAGCGGCAGGTGTGGGAGTGTGTGGTGACGAGGAGGAAGTCGTTACAAATGGCGAAGGATGAAACATTCGAGGCGAGCTGAGGACGAAAACAAAAAAGAACCAAAAACACGTTCATATCTGTGCAGCCACTTCCTGTCACCACCTCATACTATTTCGTCTTCACAGTGACGTGATCACTGGAGCGTGTACCTCTGTGTCTCCGGCGTACAGGTGAGATCGGTCCGTCAGGCCGAGCACATGCTCCTGCAGACAAGAAAGTGGGGAAATTCAAGTCTGAACAAACAACTTCACACCGAAGCTCAATTTATGCTTCTGTGTCCGGTCGATGCTGCAGCCTGACGTCACCGCTACGTGGACCACAGACAACGACATCTGCAATTGGACGGTTTGTGTCACGTTACTCCCACAGCTCTTGGAGTGTATTTGCAGTGAAAAAGGGAGCAGAAAATTGCGGCCAACTTGTGGAAGTCAGTCGCGATCACTTGAAAGAAATGAAGAAAAACACTGGGAACCAGGAAAAAGAAGCATGGCGGGATGAAAGTCATGATGATGGTATCATCAGGATTTTAATAATGGGAGTTATCGTGAGACTTCTGGTGACGTTCCTTCAACCTCAGATGTGTTGACTGACGGGTTTGTACCTCTCCACCGACGCTGCAGAGGGACGTCTGCACGCAGGCAACAGGGAAGTTGACGCTGCATCCGCTGAAGTCACGCCACTGCTCCACTGAGGGCTCAGGACAATCTGGACAGGAAGGAGGAGAGTGTCCGTTTCCATGGAGAAAAACACACACCACCACACTGGAAGCGGCTACACGTCAGATGGTTAGCGCCCATGCTAGTAGCTAGCCTACGACTGTATGGAAGATAGTGAAGATAAAGCTACTGCATTTTGTGCAGATGATCATCTGAGGTGAAGCTAACTGACCCCAGAGCAGTTTCCGGATCCTTCCGTCCTCCAGCTGCAGTGCCACAGTGCCGGTCTGAGCGCAGTAAACCACGCCGATCACAGCAGCGTCCACCTCCACCTCCGACCTGCCGCAAAAAGTCACGCCCGACAAATCTGCTGAGTCATCCGGCTGCTCCATCGGCTGTCGTTGGTCTAGTACCTGACGGAGAGCGTGTTGGCGGCGTCCTGAGCGGGACCGAGCACCCACAGCCTGGACGAGCTCGGCAGCCGCCCGGAGCCCACACACAGGAACAGATCGTGCCGGAGCCACAGCAGCTGCCGCAACGCCAGCGGCCCCTCCTGGGGAACGGAAACTCTGCAGAGAGACAGGAAGCAGCAGCATCAGCGGGGAGACAAAAGACGAAAAAGATGGAGAGGAGCAGATCTGAGCCGCCTGCGTTTGGTACCTGAAGGTTTTCTGGAGAACCAGCGGACGGGGAACAGTCTTCAACCCATCAGCTGCTGGATCACACTGATCTCCTGAATGTGGACAGACGGGTGGGTCAGTGTTCAGTGAGTCCAGTCCAATCAATGTCTGTTTCTATTTTTTACATGTTTTTAATAAAGACTGATCCTCCGTCCCCTGCTGTCCTAACACCCACCTCGACCAAAGATGGAGATGTTTCCGTCAGCAGTGACCGCTGCCAGCTGATTGGTCCTCTGAGGCTGCTGGAGGAAAGTCACCTGGTTGACTGGGGCGCTCAGCTGGAGCTCAAAGGAACACATTGGAGGAGGGACCACGCCCTGCCTGAAGCAGGTCACCAGGATCTTATCTGGGGGGGGGGGGGG